>VMDR010012062.1:0-27264 GCA_007922815.1 Macrotus californicus
ATGGCTCCCTGTTCAGATGAACTTGTCTGCTAGGTTGACGTGTCTTTTCCTGATTGATTACAACAGAAAACCTTTAATGTTAGTGATAGTATCTATTTGCCTATTTAATTACTTTTTATAGAACTAGTGCTTGGATTTATCAAATGCACTATTTATGTATGTTCTACATTATTGCTCATTTTTATCTTCGTCAATCCCTTTCTAATTCATTCTATCTAATTTTAGCTCCTTTTGTTGAGATGCTTAAACGACTTTCAACCTTTGTGGTTTAATTATAAAAACATTCAAGTTAAGAATTTCCTCTGAATAGTACTTTTGGCCCTTACCCACAGTTTTCATATATACTGTTTCATTGTTAAATTCTGTAGCTGCAGTTTTGGTATCTACATTAGCTCCTTGGAACTTCTGTAATTTTCTTCCTGTATTTCATACACTTTATATATATATACATTTCTATGGAAAATTATTCACACAAAGGTCTATGTTATAACCTTATTGGTAATGAAATTGACTCTTTTAACCCATAAAAACATCCTCTGTATGTTTGACTTCTCTTCTCCTTACATTTGTGGGATTATTTTGCTCACCCATTTCTGTGGTACTATGTGTGAGGCGTCTCAAAGAAGCAACAGTTAGATTTACTTTGAATCACTAAGGTGATAGCAAGATGATCTCCACTTAACAGCAAAGTCAAACCATTCAACGTTTACCATCATGCGTGACACACTCAGGTTTATACATGCCACCTTCCTGTTCTAGGACATTAAAGAAACCCTGCTGGCCATTAGTCTTCCTCCCTTAAAGGAGCCTGTATGTCCTAACCAAGTGTCATCGACTCTATATATCACATACATTTCATGGTAACTCCAGCACCTCAAAGATACCCTCTCGTAGTTTCCAGGGCTGATGGAGAAGTGTGCCTTCTTTTATCTTATTTATTTCAATGAACACATTAAACCAGAATTAGGCAGGAAGGAGAGCTGAACATTTATGGACAAAAAAAAAAAAAAAGAAATCACCATTTTAGCCCTACATTGGGACTACTCTTAATTTTTTAAATGTAGTTAAACATGTATAAATATTAATACAAGGCAAAATATTGGTATTATTGATTTTCACGGCCAAGATTTCAGTCAAAAACAAAAAAACGAAAAACCCAAAGTTAAAAAAACAAACGAACAAAAAAAGATTGTGTAAATGTTTCCATTATAACGTGCAAATCTCATCAGAGGTGAAACTCGAGCAAATAGTTGATTGGAAATGCAAATGAAGATCTGCATGGACATTTATTTGGTGAGAGCAATTATAGAGAATGTGTCCCATAAAACTAACTAAGTGAAGCTGTTTCTGGTGGTGCGGCTGGTCCCTTGCACGTGGCTTCAGAAAGAAAGCCAAGGGTTGTGTGAGGCCTGTGCCTCTGATCACAGAATCACATCCTGGCATAGACTGTCCAGAGAACTCAACTTTGTTTTGCAAGGTAACACCTCATCACACTGCAGATATCAGGAAATAATAAGAAGTACATGCTCTCCTTATTTTACAGGAATCTGACTTTCAAAGCCTTCCTAATTTGGCCTATTAGATAATTCTGAGAGGGTAAACATATGTTTAAATAAAAAAGAAGGACCTATTCGATAGGAAGAATCCTGCCAGATTTTCAGGACAAAATTAGGGTCACTTAGTGGAGGTTAGAAATGTTAAATAAATCTAATGGAATCAGATAATTATTAGATGGTGTCTCTGCTGGAAATGTTTTAAAACTCTACAGTGCGTATACGTTTTCCAATGCCTATTTACTGTATTATTGATTAGAAGATTTAAGGAATAAAGTGGCAATGGGCAAATATTAGAAGTCTGCAGTAATAATTCATCCTAATCACATTTGGGCTTCTTTCAATTATGTGTAAAACATTTTTGCATATGTATGTAATTATTTTTAAAATAATTTTTTTAAAGTTGAACAGAAAATATATATATATATTTCTTTTCTGTTCAACTTTTAAAAATATATTTTTAATAAATTTATTATTAAAATAACTTATTAAAAATAATAAATAATAATGAAATAATTTATTTTAAAAATAATATATATAATATATATATAAGGATAGGTCAGTGGCCTGGATTCTTTCCTTTCTGATGTGCGCGTATGATATGTATAATGCTCTGAACAATTTGCCGCTGTGAATAAATGCACTGCTTTTAGTACATGGATTTTAAATGAGCTGATACTCCGCTAGCACATTCACCCTGATTAAAAGAGGTAGTGGATTCACAACAGGCTCCTTATCTAACAGACTGAAAGGCACTCAGCACATTACCATTTTGAGAGAGTTTCAAAGTTGAAGAACATTCCCTATTTTATGCTTGGACATTTAAAAAGGTAGTTTGCATTTTCTCCAAAAGTGTAAATCGAGTTTTAGTTTATGACTGGATTTGAAAAATGTATTCTCACAGAAATTATTCACTCTCTTCTCCAAGAAATATAATTTTTGTTTTTAAAAATAAAGTGAAATATAATCAGATACTGTTCCATATCCTATAGATGTTATATTGAAGCACTGATGAATCCATTTTTATGATTTTTCTCTTATGTTAAGCAAGCAGAGAAATAAGTCTTTCTTCTAAGAGGCACAGAACACAGAATCTATAAGTTATCTTTCTAATGCTTATTTCTGAAGTTTCAACCAATATTTTCTTACTACGGTGGGATAGCATCCTCTTAGGAGCTAAGGCCCATAGGACACTGCCTAATTCAATTCCAGCCTCTACTGCTTACAGAATCCTTTCTGTGCCTCAGTTTACTCATTTGTAATGGTCATAATAACAAAACCTGCCTCCTTAAGTTGTCAGAAAATTTATGACTTAATGTATGATCAGTGCACAGATAAGGGTTTGCTACTTAAGCATTAGTCAATAGATACTGAATTTTTTAAAACCTAGATCTAAATTATTTTAAAACACCATCTAAATCACAAGATAGAATTATATGAATTTCAAATGATCGACTTAAAATTTTTCTTGTTATAGATACTTAGCGGTTTTGCATTTTTTACATCACATTTACATCTACGTGTTAGGTAGGGAATCGGTTCATCTAGAGAATGCAAGCTGCAGGAGAAGAGCCTGCGTAGACCCCACATAGAGCCCACACAGATCCTCTGAAAGAGCTGATCCCTTTTCTAAAGTATTGGTCAAGGAATCGGAAACTAATCTGAATTGAAAGAGCCACACTGCCCAGTGGCCACTAAAGCATCTTATTCAGCTCAACATTCCTGGGCCCCCTTAAAGTCCTTAACAGGGAATGTGACCCAGGCCATGCTGCCTATACCCACTAGAGACCTTTCGGATCTGGGCTGATTTCTCTGTGTGCCACAGTCCTGTGATATTAGAAACAAGCAATGTAAATCAAATCACGCGCTGCACAATTTAAAACCTCAGGTAGTTTTCCCTCGCCACTAAAGAAGACCAAAGTCTTTCAAACTTCACACTACCGGAGTCTTCTTACCTCTCAGTTCTCTCTCTCCCAGGCCACCCCATCCTTGTGTCCTGTCTTGTTCTGTAGCCACTATTATTCACCTGGCTCGCTCCATTCCACCCACTCTGTCCTCTAGGCAACTTCTGGAATTTGACAGTCCAGGCCGTAAATTACAGCCTTTGAACTTGAAGATTTCCTATCTGGAAGAGTTTCTCCAGACATCCACATGGCTTTTTCTCATACCTCCTTATGTTCTCACTCAAACAGCCCCTTTTCAGTGAGGTCGTCCCTGGCCAGCCTGTGACAAACTGCACCCCCCCCCGGCCCTCACGCATATTCTTGGCATTCCTTTCCCCTGCTTTAGATTCTACAAAGCATCTTACGTACTGTCTATGGTTTTGGGTTTTCGTTTGCTTGCTTGTTTTGTCGGTTTGTTTTTTATTTTTTACTTTTTGGTTTGTATGTTTCCTCCTGCCACCAAAATATCAGTTACAAGAGAGGAGACAGCTTTACTGCGGTCGTTGTCAGAGCATTATCATCTAAAGACAATGCCTGGCACACACTGGGCCCTGGGGAGACACTTATCAAACAAAATGAATGCAGAGATGGTGGGTCAGCTTATTAGCAACCTGGAAAAAGTTGAGGGAGCTGGAAGCTTCTTGAATTTCAACCAAGTCTTTCACTGACCACTCTAACAATATCTCATATTTTAAAGGATATAGTTTGAAAACTGCATGAATTTAGGCCAGTGGTCCTCCACTAGGGATGATTTTGATTTTGCCCTCAGAACTTTTGGCCATGTCTGCAGACATCTTTGATTGTCGGCAGGTGCGCAGATGCTACGGACCTCTACTGGGTAGAGGCCAGGAATGCCAAGGACAGCCCCCCAACAAAGAACGGTCCATCCAACAGTGACAATGGTGCTAAGGTTGAGAAAGCCCAAACCTGACACAGCTTGAGGTAATTTCTTACAGCTCAGTCAACAGCACAGAGATGCAGTCCAAAGGAGGAGAGGAAGAAAGTCGGTCAACTGTTGGTGTTACAGAAAGACCAGAAACACAAAGCTTTTACAGGCGAAATGGGGAGGCTGAAAAAAAAAGACATGAAGTCGTGTTCCCCCGGCCAGGAATCAAATATGCTACTAAAGATTTACCTACCAAAACAAGGCAAGAAATGTCAAAAATACATATAGGACAGAGAAAGGAAACACAGGTGAAGGACAGTCCTTGTTTCTCGCCCCTTGAGGCCGTTCTAAAATTCTGCTCCATGTTCCTGTTACACGTGTTCTTTTAGGAAGAACTGACAAAGTTGTAATAAAAAAGGAGGAAACCCCAAATTAGCCTCTCCTCCCTGAGAGCCGGCGGGGCCTGCTGCCGACGGCACAGAGCATTTGGCAGGAGCCGGCTCTGCAGAGGAGCAGCTGCTTCCCCGTTCTCTTCGAGCAACATCAGGGCTATGAGAACTTGGGGAGAAATTAACCAAGTGATCAAAACCAGAAGAGATGCCGAGAGGTACAGCGTCGCCCCCTCTGTAAAAATCAGTGAGCTGGTCTAATCTCGTGGTTAAATTACAGACTGTTCCAGCCGTGGTAATGCACTATACATCTTTGGGAGGAAATAAATAAAGCCTTATTGCCTGGTAAGACCATAAGGATACTACAACAAATTGTATGAATGGCTGGATGAAAAACTGAAATTCTGTCTTCAAGAAGTGTACATGTGGTATAATCATTAATGTTGAATTAACAGGTGAATTCAGATCCAAATGTTCCTCCTTTGTAAGGTCATTATTTGATGCTGTCTCCTCTGAATTTTATAGGGTATGCTTCTTTTTCTTTTTTAAGGGTTTGTGATTTTTTTTTAAATTCTTGTTTATTCTATTA
This sequence comes from Macrotus californicus, assembly GCA_007922815.1. Classification (NCBI taxonomy): domain Eukaryota; kingdom Metazoa; phylum Chordata; class Mammalia; order Chiroptera; family Phyllostomidae; genus Macrotus; species Macrotus californicus. The sequence goes on from VMDR010012062.1 coordinate 5,361, forward strand.
CAGTTGCCCCAGTTTTTCCCCCTTTGCCTTCCTCTTCCCATCCCACCCCTTGCTTCCATCTCTTAGCTTACTCTGGTACATTGGTTTTTAGCTGGACTTTGGAGATAGCCCTCTTTTTCCAAGAGAGGCTCTCTGTCTTCTTCCACAAAGCATTTTTTGAGACTGAAAGCAAACAGGACTACTAAAAAGACAAATACAGCTTTTGAAAAAAATGATCTTTAGTAGAACTGAGAACAGCAGGGCAGTTACTGGCAATTCATCTGTGAAGAAATGGGCAGTGAGGAGGTAATACAGAAATGCAAATATGTTTCTATTAACAAATGGAAAATTGGTCATAGATAAGTGTTCCTGGACACCAAAGAGGAACTCCCATCTTAAGACGGAAAGAATGAGAGTGAATTAAATGACTAGTCAGAATGTTTTGGTTGGTTCAGTCACATCCGACTGACACAGAAAATTGTGTTACTTTCTATCACAAACTACTGAAAATACTCGATAAGGATAAGGAGGAAAACAGTTGTTTCTTGCCAGGGCCGGAAGTATTTTTCCCCCAGGTTGACAAAGACAAAGCAACGCTGGACCACAGAAACTTGTCAACTATAAAATGACTCACCCACTATGTATTGACAAATGTAACTTACGGACAGCAAGGGGATGGAAACTTTTCCAAGAAAATCGGGGGGTTTATCTCCATCTTCATCAAACACTGTCACTTCCAAAGCATCGTGGATATCTTTAATAGGACTGCAACAAGAAACACACCATGTATTATATACAAAAACACACACGTGGAGTCTGCACCGTGAATATCTGAAAACACAGTTTCACTAATTAAGTCTGTGTGTCCTTAGAGTATAAAACTATCATTTAATTAAATTCCAAAAATTAAATCAAACTGACTATATTCCCAAACCTTCCATCATAGACGATTCAGTCATCCATAGAAAAAAAGCCAACTTTCTTAACTATAGGACATTTTCCATGTCTAGGTGCATCGAGAACAGGACTGTTAAATAAACAGGAGGGAGCGAGAATGGGAAACGTAAGGAGAAGAGTAAAAGGGGAGTGATTTCAAAATAGCTTCCAAGTGAGAAGAGTAAAAATATGGCTGCATTTAAATTAATGAAGAATTTACTTTAAAAAAAAAAAAAAGTGATCAAAATCACTATTTGCTGAGGTCCCTGGAAAGCTTCCTATCACTGAAATACCACATATTCAAAATCCTATCATATTTAGAAACAGTTTTTATGTTGACCCAAAGCCTAACATCAGCTACAGTAAAAACTGGAGCCGTGGTCCTTGGAAATGTCTTCAGCCAACGAGAGATTCGGTGATGAGCCCATTTGCAAACCTGCTTAGCAGAGTTCACCCACTTCTCATGGATCCTTGGGAACCATCAACACCATTGAAAACCAACTTTACTCTCTCAGTTATAAGGCAGACAGAGCACTTCTTCTGTCTTGTGAAGACAGAACGCCATCATTTAGTTTGCCCTGATTCGACAGGGGCCACCCCTGGATGCTCAGGTGCCTCGGAATCTACAGCAAACTAGGGAATACATTCAGCCTCCTAAATGCCCGAGTTTGAAAGTGCACAGGGCATCACTACGGAGCAGATCATTCAGATTAGCTGGAATGCAAGGAGCCTTTGGGAGTCTTTGAGGAATCACAGATAATCTGTATTTTTTTTCAAAAGACTCTGGCAGAATATAAGCCGTCAGGCCTTAAAATAATGATGTAACATATAAGCTCCTTGAATTGAAGGTGGGTCTGCATTTGTAATTTTCTTTAACCCAGGAATGAATTCATCTGCATATAGGGCAGCTTCCATTTACTCACAGATTAATTTAGTCACTAAAAGATCGGCTTTATTTGCCTTTAACACTCCCATGCAGTTCCAAATGGTCTCTTCTATTATTAACACTAAAGTCTATAAAAATGAAAGGATAAAAGGTTTTCAGAAGGGGAAAAAAAAACAATAAAATTCATTCTTAGCACATAAAAATGGACAGAAAGTTCCACTTAGGAGCCTAGGCTGCCCCAAACATATCAGGGAAAATTGGTCTCTACGTTCAAGTCACCCCCACCCCCCGCATATTCCAGAAGCTAAAGCACTTACAATGTAAAAACTTTGTTCCACTCGGGGTTGAGGGTTTTGTAAATGGTATGTGTCTGAAGTCGGTCATTGCCTAACTCCAGCAAGCAAAAAGGATCACTCTTCCCTGGAAAGAGAACACAGACATTGGTCAGAGATAGATGAATCTCTGAAGCGATAGAGACCATGTGGACAGAGAGTACGTGCTTCTGTAACAATAAAACCGTGCTGGCTGAAAGAATGAAGGGGTGCCCTCTTTCCAGCGAGCCACGAGGAAGCCCTGTGCGGGAATGCGGGAGAAGAACAGGTCCTGTAAGTGTTGAAACTTTAACATCATTAACAGATCGGGGCGGACACTCAACCCAGGTGCAGCCTGGAACGCCCATGACCACACAGGTGTCTAGAAGGAGGTGTTCACTCGCCACATGGGAAAGCACGCTTTCATGGTTTGTTGTAAAACAGAAGCTCATCTCTGTTTCCCTCCTAGACCCCCTTTGAGTTCATATAGATCAACCCGCAGCCTATGCTACCTCACAGGCTTGCATACGGTGTGAGAGAAGTAAGAAAAAGTATGAACGTACCTATGTAGGAGTTAAAACCGCTTTGGAGTGAGTGGCCACAAACATGGAGAACCTGTATACTTAGTACATTGTGAGAAACTATGCTACCTTCCTGGCGCTCACAAACATGCAAAAGTATACTTCCAAAAAGTCAGCTCAAAGTTTTTACCTTAAAAAAAAATAAAGCTTAACCCTTAATTCTCCCACCTCACCTGTTTTGTTTTGTTTTGTTTTATCTGATCTCACACAGCTTCCAAAAAGGAAAAAAAAATAATAATAAAGTTAGAAAATTCAAAACCCAAAGCTGGACCCAGGAAGTTACCACGTAAAGATTCTCTCCCCTTTTGCTGGGTGTGCCAGGAGGGTCTGGAACTGCAGCTGACAGGGAAAGAATGAATGGCTCTATAATGTCCGTAGGACGGGAACACATGGCCTGCCGCTCCAGCTCACTGGCAATTTACAAAGCTGCGCGCACTAAATTAATTGGGGGCATAAGGACAGATGCTCCTCCAACAAATGGCCAAGGAGACCCAGGCCAGGGCCTAATGCAGAGAGTGCTCAGGCCTCTTGACCTGCTGGCCTACCATTCAGGTTGCTGAACTTACATCTAATTCACTTACTAACCAGAAGATACTGCACGTCACTAGAGAGACTGACATGTGAGGAGCCTGCGTGAAGATTATATTTTTAAAAAGAGAGAGAGAGAAGAAGAGCAGATACATGGCTAAGGATCAGTATGAAACAGGAGATTCCATACAACTGACTGGAGGCCTGGAGACTTCAATGCCTGGCCAGACCTAATTTTAAGTCAGTGCTATGATCTCAGTGGCCAGTAGGCAGCGATCAAGCCACGGACATAAATGAATGAGTTCGAGTTGTTTCCAAACAAGGGAAATGGCCCCTGTCTAAAAGTAGCAGAAAATGCATTTCTTAAAATAATATTAAACGGCTCTCAGAATCATTGCAAACGTTCCCTAATCCGTCTTGAGAAAGCACTAGAAACCAAGGAATGCTTAGGAAGACACAGGCACAAGAATCTCAGTCAATATCTCATACCGGGAAATGTCTGTTGTGGTCTCTGCTTCCCAGGAAAACGGGCCCCACAGGCACACCTGTCTCCGGACCCTGAGCACAGCTGCCTCCAATATGAATTCTCTGTGTCTGCTTCTGCCTGACTTGATGTCAAGGCCGCCGAGGGGGCATCTGATTACTTCTGCCCAGCCAAGCACTCATGCCCTACCTGCCAGTGTTCAGAAAGCAAGAGCTGGCTTCTCAGCTTCCGTGAATGCAAGTGGGCTCTGAGCCCTGTTCCAAGACATACCATAGGCACCGCCCCATCCTAGAAGCGGGTTTCAGATGTTAGACAGCCCAAATCTACAGGACAGCAAAATGCATCTGTAAAACTCTTGCTTCTGCAAAGATTGCTTTACTCTGGGAAGGATTTGCAGGGCATGAGGTAGGGAAGAACCTGCCGGTGTTAAAGAACGTGCTGTCTCTTCAACAGCCGTGAACATGAGAGAGGGCACCTGCTCTGGGCTTAATGCTCAAGTAGATGGCGCTGGCTTCCTCAGCCCAAGCCGAAACAGCCACTTAACTGATTGTCAGAGACAGTTAGTAGGTGTCAGAGCTGCTGCTCCAGAGACACCAACGTGACATTTCATCAGCACTTGCTTTGGGGAAACCATCTGACATTTTTAATGAAAGCCCTGTGGTAACTCAGCAGCAGGGCGGAGACGGGTGGCCCGTGATGCACAGCCGCAGGTAGCCAGGAGCTGTGGCCCCTGGGCACTCAGCTGTCCCAGCTAATGAGGGACAAACTTCCTCCCAGAAACCAGGAACTTCAGCTACATGTCTCCACAGAACACCCGGCATCAACTCTCTGAAGATAATCCCATCAAAGCTCATTAAAACACTGCACTTATTAATATCGCAGAATAAACAGGCAGAGAGGAAGAGGAAGGAACAAAGACATTTAGGCATCTGTGGAATACTTTATGGCTTGATTTCTTTCCCTGAAAAGTTCCCAAAGATAAAGGGCCTTTCCATAAAATTTCAATAACAAATACTTTTACGTGGGATAACACTGATTTCCCATAATAAATGAAATGCCCAAATGTGCCCCAGTGGTACTGAGCAAACACCACCAGGCAAATTGACATGTGCCCGCTCGGGTCTGTCTTTTCCCTCTTTGCTCCACCTATTTTTGCAGGTAAAACAACTCGATGACCTCCTCTACATCCGGAAGCCAGGTCACCTTGACACGGTCACACCAGTGGCGATCGAGTTTCACGGTGTTTTAGCACCTTGCACTCAATAGCCTTTGCTATTTCCGACACCACTTTAAAATCCATTTACATTCCTTGAACGGCAAGTAGAGGTTTCTCATTTAAATAATTTTACCTTTATATGAGTTACCGAAGTTGAATGACAAGTGATAAATGCATTTTAGAGGTCATGTCGTTCATCTGACCAATATTTATTAAGCATGCACTCTGCTCCTGGCGCCGAACCAGGCCCTGATGGACACACGCCACCAGGTCATTACCTTTATGGCACTGTCATAATAATCTCTGCTTTTTTAGCAAATGTCACCTTTTCCATGAAAACTTCCCTCATGTTCCCCACCAGTGGACTGAGTGCTCCCATCTTTGATCTCTATTTCCTTTTATCTCTTACAGTCTACCTTTGTGCATTTCTGTTCCCTATTTAGCCCTGTATTTTATTGAAGGGGTCCAGTGCAGGAAAACACAACCTATGCATTCCCCTACTACCCCTGTGAAGAGTGCCATGGCCCAGTGACACAGGACGACAGGGACATTCCTGGTTCCTGGTGATGGGCATTGACTGAAGGAAGCCATGCTGCCCCCACTCCGTACAAGAAGCTGTGCCTGATGTGGGTTCTCATTTAATCCTCTAGCAGGTAAGGAACATTGCTGCAGAAGAAGAAACTCAAGTTCAAGGAAATTAATTTGGCTGGTTAAAGTCCACAAAGAATTCATTATGGTGGTAAATTTACAGCGAGGTTTCGGAGAGGGCCGATTTAGCTAGCAGAAATGGGTAGGTCCTTCTTAATGAGATACAGATAGATCAGAGCCTTAAATGTATTAACAGATTGATAGGTGGATAGATAGATAATAGACTTGAGACAAAATTTCTTGAGATATCAACACTGCTAGGTTTAAAAAGTGCCCTATCTACACCCTTAGATGGAAGTAAAAATAATTTGCACTGTAGAACTAGAAGATAACCCTAAATGTGCTCTAGTGATGCTAAAATGACTAATACCAAAGGCACATGAGAAATGTTTGAATTGTTTTCATAAATCAGTATGATACTATAAACATTTCCAACTAATTAATGACTATTAGAATTAGTCATTTCAGCGTTTTATCTACAACCCTGAGAAATTATATATTTGTATTGGCCAAACAAATTTTTGGATTTCTCACTGGGTATTTCCCTAGGATCAAGATCATCTTATTTTGGAGCTTATAAAGAGGTAATTTCCATACTTTTGTTTTTGTTAACGATGTTAACATTTTCCATCATTTTTGTAAAGTGCTTAAAATTAAAATTCTCTTTTCCAAAGTTTGAGCTTCCTCAAACTCAGTATCAAAAGTTCAGAGGTTACACAAATTCAGTGTAATTGTTTCTGCTGGAGGAAGAGAGAAGACTGCATTCTAAAAACATGAGATAAAAAAAATAAATATGCAACATAGGCTGGTGTGGCTCAGTGGTTGAGTGCTGGCCTGTGAATCAAAGGGTCGCCAGTTCGATTCCCAGTCAGGGCACATGCCTGGGTTTCAGACCAGGTCCCCAGTAGGGGGCGCATGAGAGGCAACCATACTTTTGATGTTTCTCTCCCTCACTCTCTCCCTTCCCCTCTCTAAAAACTAAAATAAATAAAAAAAATAAACATGCAATGCCATGTCACTAGAACCATGCTGTATAATATTCTTTGTATTCATTAATTAACTTGGTAAAGAACACCTGTCTTGCAGGTGTCTAAGTTGTTAGTCGGTACAGGGGGGTGGTTTGGCGATGAGTGGAGAGTCACCCGCCAATCAGACATCGGAATGCCCAGATTTCTCTCCTCGCAGTCAAGCACAGTTCAGCACAAAGCATGTCTACTCAAGCCAATGTCTAAAAAGTTTAAGTTCATGAAGCACCAAGAGAAACTTCATGGAAAACAGGGTTAGCTGCTGCAAAGGCTGAGTCTGGAAGCTGATTTGGCAGACACTTCTCTGTGACAATAACCCAAAATCTTGGCCATGGGGTCACTCGGGTAGCAAAAAATATAACTATTTTTTTGGTGTACTGCAGAATTTTAGTGATTAGTTTATACATACCACGAGATGAGAAAGGTTGAAAATCACTGCTCCATTTGGAAGAGCGTGGTTGTTATGCACACACATCTACTTATGAAAACATTTGGCTTTGCCACAGATCATGTCAAAGAGAGAGATAAATAAAAATAAGAAATGAACGAAGATGTTGTATACCTGAGAAGTCTGCCGCTAAGAGGTCCACCGCCTTTAAAACCTTCACTTGCAAAATGCCGATGTCCTTCATATCTCTCAGGGAGTTCTGTAAGCTCTGAGGGGGAGAAGCATGGATCACAAATGAAAACAGCTTTCTAACACACCATTTAACGACATGAAGTCCTAAAGGAAGAACACGCGGGATGGATCGCCACCTTGCTCATGTAATGCTTAGAAATGCAAGCAAAGTGCATCATATCAGTCAACAGGACAGTTAGGGTTTGACAGCAACCAGATTAAAAGTGACTGAGAATTAATTAACTACAGCTTCAAAATGAACACATTACAAACACACACAATCAACTTTTAGCATCGCCCCCTGGTGAAAGCACAGACATCCCACAGGGAAAATATGTGTGGAGTCACATTCCTATTCCTTTTCCCCTTCTTTCACTTTAATGAAACTTTTAAATCACCCAGAAAGGCACCATTATTCTGACCTCGTTTGTGCAAACTTTATGGATACCAGAGGACTCAACTTGGACCCTCTGCAGATACTTATTAGCACTGCAAAGAGAGTCGGGATGGAAATAAGAGGGAATTTTCGGGTCCCTGCTTTGGCTAGCTCATTAAATTGGAGATTGAGCGTCAAGTATCACCTTTTATTCACATTTATTTCCATGCTTAGTATGCGTGAGCCAAAGCTTCAATCAATACAGGGTGGGGCAAAAGTGGGTTTACAGCTGTGACTACACGAAACAGTTTATTCTTGTGGCATTATTTATTAATCATTGTGCTATTTTCAATATGAACAACTGTAAATCTACTTTTGCCTCTCCCTGTGTATCTACTGATATATTAAATTAGTAAATATATGTTCAGCGTATCTACTAATTCTTAAGCAGGGATTGCAATCTTTAGATGTCTGTGTACTTTGCATCCTTCAAAAATTGAGGAAGAGATATAAGCAGATAAACTCTCTTTAGATGCTTTCAGAATACAAGCAGTAAAAAAGATGCTGCTTTTGATACAGTTTCTCTGCCATCATCAAATAACTAAAAACCTGTGATAAGCAGACCCTGGGGATTTATGGGAGGATAGAAGAACCCTTATTATTGAGGCATCTGGAGTTAAAACAATAAAAGCTTCATAATCATTAAGGTTTGCTTAACCTAATATGCACCATTTCTAAGAACTTTTGAAAAGCCGTTTCTGCTCTGTATTTTCGACCTAAAACATAACAACGACAACAAAAAACTAATGTTTAAGTTTAAATGAAAATATTTTAAGTAAAATACTTTTCAATTTAGAGGTGCGAATGCCTTTGAAGGTTGTCTACTCTCACAGCCTAAAAAACAGACCCAGGCATCTGAAACTTCTGTTTTGTCACATAGTGTTTCCCTCTTAACATGGCTGGCCAGCTTGCTAGCTAAGAAAAAACAACTCGATATTTCTATTTTGATTAGTCTTTTCAAATCTCTTTTCAATTAGTACTCTGCAAATCCCGAGGCATTATTGAAAGCAGTCCCCATGATCTTTTCTAGGCTCAATTTACAAACATATGACATTCCTCATGAACTTGGTAAAATTTCCCATGTATCCAGGGGACAATGTGGAGGGAAGTTTTATTTGGTCATCATCAGCTTTTCATCTGCTTCACTAAAGCCATCAGAAAAATACGAACAGTGGATTCTGTCGAAATGGCTTTGGAGTACGCCAACCTTGCACAAAGAATTTGTGTTCACAGTAAGATGCGTGGCAAAGGTTCTGAAGACAAAGAATTTTCCAATTAATCAATATGCCTGCCCAGTGAAAGCTTTGGAGGCACTAGAGTTTATGTTGAGAATAATATTCCCATTAAATAAAGATTCATCTTCGCTTCATTTTTATGCCACGTTCCTAAAGCATGTCTTCAATAAAATAAACATATTGATTTGCACGGAAGACGTGCTAAAAACGGAATGCAAATAAAGACACCTAGAAAGCCGGCGTAGAAAAGAGTAAGCGAAGATGACAAAGCTATTTGATTTACAAGTGCTGAGTGGACTTTTAAGCACACTGCACTTCTTAGACAAAAATCTCAAACTGCCAACGTTACCCCACGTGAGATAGAACCACAGCGCTCTGGGCTTGTCAAGGGCCCGGCTTTGCTATATAAGACACCAGCATTTTCTCACTTGAACCTGCAAGGTTCTGGAAAAGCAACTATACCATTGCAAACATGAATGTTTGCTTAAAAAGAATGACTTTTATGAACTTCTATTAAAAGTTCTATTCACATATGCAGACACGCTACACAGCAGCTGGCCTCCTTGAGAACTTCAATTTTCTCCAAAAAGTATCTAAAGCTATAAATTCAAAATACTGCGGTTGGTTTGTAAAAGAGCAAGAAGGCAAACTCGAATCTGCTTCTACCTTCTCACTAACGCACCAACCTCCAGAGCCGGTGTCTTGTTTTATGAGACACACCATTAAACTTGGGACAAAGATCTCTTTTTTTATGCCGTTTCTCAATCCACAGGCTTTGGTGCACCTTCAAAGTGATGGGGCAAGTGGGAACGGCAGAATAAAGCAAAGAACTCACGTAGCGCTGGGTGATCTGCTTTCTCTCGCTGGGGTCCGCCAAGGGGCACACACACAGATCAGAGATGGAGACTCCTGCGCAGGGAGTCAGCGTGATCAGCATTAGGAGAGCCCCCAGGCAGCTGTCCAGGGGCAGCTCCAAGCAGTTAGATTGCCTGAGTGGCAATGCTGCGATATCCACTTTACATCTGGAACAGTAGAAATCGGAGAAAGAAAAGTGGTTAACTCAACGGCCACTTCGGAACCTCCACAGTACCCATGTTTATTTCTCACCCCCCCAAAAAAAAACATGCTGGGTATGGGAGGTCACTGGGGCTTCCCTGGCTCATTATACTCCCAGCCTAACATGTTCTAAAATGAAGGAGAAGAGGAGATAAAAAAAAAATGGGACTGCAAACAAAAAGAGGAGTCAGATCCTTGACAAATAAGGGCTGCCGAAAGACAATGAGATCAAGAACTAGGGAGAAGCCCTGGGCGGGTGGCTCAGTTGATAAGAATGTCATCCACGTAGGCCAAAGCCAAGGCCAAGGCTGGGGATTTAATCCCTGGTCAGGGCACATAGAAGAATCAACCAATGAATGCATCAATAAGTGGAACAACAAATCAATCTCAATCTCTCTCTCTCTCTTTCTCCCTCCCTCCCTCCCCTTTCCGTCCCCTCCCTTTTTCTGTCTAAAAATTAATAAGTAAAAACTTGTAAGAATTAGGGAGAAGAAAGTTCCTGAGTTTAAGCATTATGGCTCTATATGGTTTCTCTGCCCTGTGTCTTTTTCCAGCAAAGAAAATAAAGGGTCAAAAACAAAAATTAGAAAAGACAAAAGAAATGTAAGTGAGAGAGGGTTCATGAAAAAAAACCATTTTCTTCCAGATTAATGCCAACAGGCGAGTTTTTATTTAAAGAAACATGTTAAGGTGTTTTCTGACTAGGCCCAGTTCCATAGGGTTTCCCCGGGTGGATTTCTCTTTGGACAAATGGAGCATGAAGTACTGTTCATGGATCCCACTTCCCCGGCACTGCTAAGGAAAGGCTGTCCCTGTCTGCTATAAATTGTGTGTTTTCTGCCTCTTAAGAGCCCATGTTCTGGGGATGTCGAAAGCCTCAAACACATTTAAATACACCAATAAGTGGGAGACCGAGGTGCTAAGCACATATTTGCTTTAACACTGAACACTCTGGATTTGCCTGGAACACACCTGCTTTGTTTGTGCATAAGAGGGGGGAGGGGAGGGAGGGAGGGAGTTTGTACGTAATGCTCCCGTGTCCTCCAAAGTTATTAAGTCAGATGAATATTTAAGGCTTTATAAAAGGACGAAAGCCCTGCCCCTTCTCAATGTGTGACAGGGATGGATTCTTACCCTAAATTTTCAGTGGACTTTGTGTGTACAGATAATTAGAAACAGTGAACTCACCTAATACCCTATAAAGCAATGACAATTTTGAGCCATGTGGATATGTAAAAAGTTCCAGTTTAATAAAATTGAAAATAAGCTCGTAATCCCTTCCCAATTAAAAGGAAAAATATCAATAGCATTGAAAGTCTATACCATTTTTTACTAGAGAATAAAAAATATTTTAATATGACACGTTTGTCTAAAATTAAATATATAGTGGGTATTTTCTAATTAACACAAGTGATTCAGATTACGAGAAGAGGTAGCAATTAAAGTTTTTGCATGCAATAAATTCATCATGTATTTCTACTGAAGACACATTACCAAAAATATGTCTTTTTACATAATCCTCTATGACTTGAATCAAAGCAATTTTTTCCTGGAGCTTCCTGAAAGTTAAAGCTTGCTTATCGTGAAAAGAGAGGTTACAAACTATTTTCATTTAATAAGCAAGCACGTAAGTGGGGAAATTAATTTTGCTTGGAAAAAGTTCCAGGGCTTTAACTCTGACATTTCTACAAAACTAAGTGCCCACAAATTCTTAACTAATCCAGCAGTAATGCATCTCGCAGGAACACTTGGCTGAGTATTATTTTATATTATCATATAACCTTCCCTTTATTAAGACTCCTTCTTATGGAAAAATGAAGGATCCAAATTTGTGAGAATTTTCTCTAGCGATCACTCGTTTCCCCCCAAATTAGCAATAACCTCTTTACGGCACATTCATTTTCATATCATTAATAATGGAAATTTACTTTTGTCCTGCTTACCATTTTGTCATGGGGGTGGTTTTGTTGGGTTTTTTTTTTTAACAATCAAGTTATTTAAAGATAAGAGCTCAGAGAGAGCAACAAATGTGTGTGAATCAAAACGATGCATAATGAGGCGATAATAGAAATGTTTGTAGACAATTCAAAACGGACATGACATTAATCCTAAGAAGTCATCTAAGAAGACCGGGAGCCACATTAACATATTTACAAAAACTCTGCCAACTCTCCTAGGGACCGCCGAAAGCCACAACTTACTGGAACAGAGCGGTTTCTTAATTTAAACAAATGCTCAATCATGCACCAGACGAAACGCAAAGCAAATACTGAGTTTCTTCTCAGAAATGACACATGGTCACCCAAATACTTTCTTTTCATTTCTTAGGGACTTGAAGGAGCAAATTAAATTGACGGGTCTCATCACTCTGGCCTTCGTTGCAAATACTCAACCCTCCTGATGTAGCATGAAAGCAATAATAGACAACATAAACAAATGAACTGCTGTTTTCCAGAAAAACTTTATTCACAAAACAGGTAGCCGTCTGGATGTGGCCCATGGGCGGTCGTTCGCAGATGCCTGCCCTAGCAAAAAGGCTGATCATTCAGCTGTGCTGAATTATGCCAATGAAAGCATCTTGCAAATTGACAAGATTGCGTTGCTGACAGAACAAACAAATTGATAAGGGTATCAGATATATTGACCTAAGAACCATTTTTTTAAAGATTTTATTTTTAGACAGAGAGAGAGGGAGAGAAACATCAATGTGTGGTTGCCTCTTGCGCACACCCCGCCTGGGGACCCGGCCTGCAACCCAGGCAGGTGCCCTGACTGGGAATCGAACCAGCGACCCTTTGGTTTGCAGGCTGGAGCTCAATCCACTGAGCCACACCAGCTGGTTATTTTTAAAAAATAACTTTTAACTCACCACAACCTAAGAAATTCTGGCCAATCTATCCAAATATGTGGATGCAAATAAAAAACACTAAAGCAATAAAACTTACGAAATTGCTTTTCTACCTGAAAGATGGATGTGGAAAACATGAGCTCAGAGCATCAGTGTAAAAAAATAAAAAAAAAAAAAAGTGATTAATTAGCATTGGCAAATTAGGTCTGTTCCAGAGGCATTGAGAGTGAGTTCACAGGCAAGGGCAGTGACCATGTTTGACAATCATTCAGAAGGCGGTACACACTGGCCCTTGGGTGAGCAGGAAACTCTAGTTCCAAAGTCAGATCTCAGAATATTTAGTCAATTAACAGCTCCACTATGATAACAAGCTTTACATTACTGGGGGGAAAAAAAATAGCAGAGTCACTGATGAGTTTGTACTTGGAGATGAGCGGCCATGATTCACCTGCCGGAGATGGACGCCGGGCCTCACTCCTGCTCTCTCCTCTCCAGTCTCATCTTGTGATGCCACCCACCCTTCCCATCCCTTTCAAGTGTCTTAGAACGTGTTCCCCTCCTCTCCAGGCCTTTGCCCTCGTTGTCCCACATTTCTCGAAAGTTCTTCTCCAATCCCCTTGTTGGGCTAATGACCTCCCATCGTACAGGTCTCAGCTTAAACCCTTTTCTTCCAGAAGGTCAACTCTTTCCACCCCCGAGCCACTGCCTGCTTAACTGTGCAGCCCAAAACGTACTGAAGGCTGAGGACAGGACCCACACCCATATCATTTCACACAGAATCCTCGGCGCTTTGCAAGTTGTCTGACACACGATGGGCTATTTGTTGAATAAGATGAACCAACAAACAAAATCAATTCCAGTGGCGTAACAAAACTCAAAGTCAAAATATCCAAATTATAAAGGCAGTGTTTTTGGTTAACCAATGGATCTTTGGCAGTCTCTATTTCCTCTCCTATATAAAAAAGGAACGGAAAGATGTATTTTCAGAGGCTCCTCAGACGGACGGTTCTATTCACCTGAAGAAAACAAGGCTAAATTACTTTCTTTTTTTTTTTTCCCTCTGCAACAGGCATATATTAAAGCTGTCCTCTGGAGCCAACAGGCAGTTAATGTGCTGATATAGCATTGTTTCTGACCTCCTGCGCGCATGTCTTTCTCCATTAATCCCATAGCATTTTAATGTTTTAATTCAACACATAATTTTACCATATCAGTCAGCCCAACCTGCTCAAGTTTCCCTTGCCATGATAGCTTTTAACCTCTTATTCATTACCATAATTCTATGTTTTATATTACAGACTGGTCAGCTTTTAACTTAAATGCAAGGGGCAGAAATGAGCGCTCTAGTTTTAAAAGCTGTAAATCTCAGAGGCTAAGGAAGGGGGTGAACAGGAAGAAAACGGTGAATGTGTCAAGCGTGGCTGTAAAAGCAGATCGACGACATGGCATGCAATTTGTCCAGAGAAATATTCCAGCCCTGATTCTCCACGGCATCGGAGTCACTAATAAACTGGTAGGGTGTCAGGGCCCCTCTCTAAGTCACCCTGTGGGGCTGAGGACACAGGTTCTGAGGCAGCTGGGTTCGAATGGGCTGGAGCATTCTCGTTCTTAAATTTTCCAAGCTAAATGAAGTGTAGAAGATTCTATAACAAGTTCATCTCCAGAGTCACCTTGATATGTAAAACAGGCATTAAGAAAATGATATGATTACTTTGAAATGGAACAGCTTTACAATGGGAGCGTCTATAATTTATACTCTTGCTATTTTGTTTAAAAGTTGAAGCAGCTTACACTTAGCTTCATATCTTACTCCCCCTAAAACTTCACTCTCTCTGGACCACTGATGGACTCTAGGATCAAAAACTGCCCTTCCTTCCTTCTTTCCTTCTTCCTTTTTCCCTTTCTCTCTCTTTTTCTTTCTCTCTCTTTCTTTCTTTCCTTCTTTCCTTTTCTTTCTTTCCTTTTCTTTCTCTTTCTTTCTTTCTTTCTTTCTTTCTTTCTTTCTTTCTTTCTTTCTTTTCTTTCTTTTCTTTTCTTTCTCCCTCCCTTCCTCCCTCCCTCCCTCACCTCTCCCTCATACCCTTTCTCTCTCTCTCTTTCCCTCCCTTCCTTCCCTTCCTTCCTTCCTTCCTTCCTTCCTTCCTTCCTTCCGAATAAATCTGGTTTCAGGGGGAACTGCCCAAGCACCTTCATCTCACCAGCGACCAGCACTGACCTGCTTGGGAGTCACCTGTGGCTCATGTGGCAGGTGCACCGTGACACAACAGAGTTTCAGAAAGCCCCACGTGACTCAGGAGAGCCTAGAGGGGGCTGGGTGACAGTCAGGTCCATGTTTTCACTGTTCCCAAGCTAGCAACCCACCAGTGCCAATGTGATTCCTCTTTACACACCCAACCAGTACCCCACTTTTTATCCACAGCTACAAAACCCAGCATTGTTCAGATTAATGTACACTGCTCCATCCTGCAGTCAACAAATGTATATACCACCAGGTCCTTGGAGAAATGCCCTGCTCACTTCTACAAAATAAATTAAAAATATCTCTTCTCTGTTGAAAAAAAACAAAAACATGCTGAATTGTACTCGCTATACTTCATGTCCTTAAATTGCATAATTTTGGTTGCAAGTGTTGTAACTATAGTTGCCATACAGAGAAATCTCAAGATTAATAGTGATAACTATGTCTACCATTTCAGAGCTCAAAAAGACCTAAGTATCCAATAAATATTGTTGCTGGTAGTCATGATGACCCTGCAGTTGGCCAGCAGCCCCACTACACAGATAGGGAACCAGATTCCACAAGCAAGTTCACTGAGCAAGGTCACCTAGCTACAAAAGCTATGGCAACCAACAAGCCCAGGATGTCCAACTCAAGGGCTGGTGTTCCTTCCTTCGTGTGAAGCTGCCTACAAGGGGAAGCTTCACTGACACGAATTTCCTCAGAGAGGTTATTAGAGCTTTAAATTACTAGCATCAAGGTGTTATTCAAAAACAAAATGTGGGACAGAGAGGCCTTAGAAGACACTTACGACTCACACTGTCAAAGGGACTCCTGATGCAAAAAGGCATTTCTCAACATTTGGGAGATCAAATAACTGAGCCTTACAATTACAACAACAAAGAAAAGAAAATGACAGCCCTGGCTGGTGTAGCTCAGTGGATTGAGCGCTGGCCTGCAAACCAAAGGGTCGCTGGTTCGATTCCCATTCAGGGCACACACCTGGGTTGCGGGCCAGGTCCCCAGTAGGGGGCGCGGGAGAGGCAACCACACATGGATGTTTCTCTCTCTCTCTTTCTCCCTCCTTTCCCCTCTGTCCAAACATAGATAAATAAGATCCTTAAAAAAAAAAAAAAGGAAATGAGAAAAAAGTGAAAATTTCACAATAAGAAGGAAACAGGTCTGTGGTATGCATATGCTAGCATCATCTCTCCCACAGCGGGAGGATCAGTACATATTTTCGGCTAGGTCTCACCCCACCTGGAAGTTCGCGGCAGGATAATGCTGTGTTACCAACTCCCAAGAGATAACTTTCGTTATCTTTCATACCGCAGGAGAGGAAAAAGGAAAAGGACACCAAAAAAAGCTCTAACATCCATGAAGAGAAAGGACAGAATGGCCGCTGGGGCAGGTATACATCTAAGCTACAAACAGGAAATAGCTACAAGAATAAATAAATACCCAAAGGACAAAACACGGAATGAAAGGGACATCTCAAATTAGTTTTTGTGTCTGTGAAGAAACTTCACAGTCATTGGGAAACGCATTTCCTATTATGTGGGGAAAAAATGAAACACGACAGCACAATGACATGTGGAGTGACGGGGCATTATTCATTGTTCCTACTAAAATAACACAGGGGCCATTCATCACGGGAGGTCCAAATGCCCACCGTTCAGATAACACTTCGGGACACAGAGTTCTCTGCGTCTGCTCATTGATGTAACTGATCCTTACTCCACAGGCTAATCCTCCTCCTACCAATGGGTGTTGGCAGGGTAACTGGTATGTCACCATGGTGAGAAGTGTCAGAGGTACTGAGAAGTGTCTGAGGTGTCTCAGTTACCCTGAATAGGTGGAGGACGGGGAGGTGAGACCAGACCAAAAATCTAAGCGGCAGCAGCTATGAAAAGCTGGACCACAGTTCGACCTCCTGCGTGAGCCGGAGAGTGTGGCAGGACCCACCTTAGGGTGAGCTCCTGAGGTGAGACAGGTGATCAAAGCAAGCAAAGCCAACAGTCTTGGCACCAGACACTGTGCTCAGTATTTCACGTAGAAAAAGCCCTGCATGGGTTAATGGGTTAGCTGGGGCTCATCGCATTTCTGCCTCTAAATTCTTTGCTGATGGAAAAAAAAAAATTTCATTTCCCTGGGTCTCTGTATTTCCCTGTCTGGAAAATGAAGAAATTACACTAGATGAGTGGTTTTTGATCGTTAGTTTCCAGCAATAAAACTCTTCCTTCCAATGGAACCCCAGATATACTGGCCCCAGGGGAGAATTTTAGGAGACCCCCTGCATCTCCAAGGGGTGACCCCAAGGCATCTCCCTGAAAGTGGGATTCCAGAGAACTTGCCTTGACAAAGACGACAAACATTTGTTGAAAGCCCTTTAAATGCTTATTTTCTACATTCTTAAATGTAGAACAAAGACAGAAGGGTACTAGACTTCTCAGAGTGACCACTTGGTAAGACATATAAATGTTTAATCACTACGTTATACCCCTGAAACTAACACAACATTGTATGTCAACTGTAACGGAAAATGAACTATTTTAAAAAATGATTTGTGGACACGTCGTCTGTACAGGAGATGAACAAAAGGCAGTGAATTGGCGGAAAGAACCTGGCGTTTGGACACGTGGACTCCTGACCCTGACGCTCGCCGCTCTGCAGCCCTGGCCCAGTCACCTATAAGGGTCCCGAGGTCTACCTCCCCATCTGTACAAGGAAGACAGTGCCGCTGACCTGCTGGGTATTCCAAAGGTCACAGCTGGTGACACTTCCACCAGCATCTCCTCTGTGCGTACTATGCGTCAGCGCCGATGCAAGCACACCTGCACTTCATTGCACAGCTACTGCCCCCCTCTCTAAGGAAGCTGTAACACTCAGCAATGTTCGTTAAGTAAGAATCAATTCAGTTGGAAGGGTGCAAAGTAAAAAAAAAAAGAAAAGAAAACAGATCTGGTCTCCAGAGATTTCATTATGGTTTGCCATCAAGTTCATCAAGAACATTTTCCATCATTTTGGGACACCTGGCATCCTATTTTTACTAAATTATACCATAGTTCGCTAACTAGGAAAACCAAAATTACGGGGTGCATAGGAAATACAGATTAACTAGTTCCCAAATAGCCTGACATGGCATGTTGTCTTTCTTTACAGGATTCCTGAAACAGACTGCTTTCTTCTGTTTTAATCAATACTTCATGGCATTTACTAATGGGGAAAAAACAAAACAACTTTCCCCAGGTTAGGGTCCAGCTTACTTCTGGCTCCCTGGGGCGGGGACATGAGATCTGACTCTAAGCCCAACAGAGAAAGACCAGCCTCGCGCAGAAAGCCCTGCGTGCGGCTCCCCACACTGAGAAAGCAGAGCGGACTCACGTGCCCAGGCGCTCCTCATGCTTTTTGCTATCCTTTCCCCAGACTTCAACGTCCAAAATGCCCATCCTGTCAGAGAAGTAGTGAAAGTCAAACTCTTCCCGCCACTGCGGATTTGCACTCTTACACAGTGTCTAGAAAACATGCAGTTATAATATTTATTTTCTTCAAAATGCCATTCGTCGCGACAGCAGCTACACATTCATTTCATTTCTACACTTGCAGGAGGGGACAATGTGCCTGTCTGTCCCTTACACAGTTAAACTCTCCTATTTGGAAGGATATGACATATCTCAATGGACGTTTTAGACAGTTGCTCAGTCTTACAGAAAACACTATTAATTGGTTAATCAAATCATTTTTACGGGCACATTCATTCAGCACTGGCTTAAGAACTATATAAATTAACAGTTTGGGGGTCTTGATTAAACCCATCCGATGAATTACACAAGAAACCCATCACTTGTACGTTGCTGCCTGCTTTTAAATCCCAGTTCACTGATCCCAGTCACTGGAGTGAGGGAAAGACTAGAAAATTCCACCGCAGCCAACTTTAAAAAATCAACAAGCGTGATCTGAAAACTCCGCAAGTGTTTGTGTGTTCTCCGAGAGAGATTCCCCAACTGCTCGTATGTTTGATTCACTGGCAGGATGTGCGTTTTTGTTTCATTTACATAGAGATTCAATTTGTGACTAAAAAGTGAGCAGAAATGTTGGTCACCGTGTGCCGGGCTCTAAGGACACAGCAGTAATGATTAAGTCTTAGTGCTCCCGATTACGTCATGGGAAAACAGATAGGGGGCACGTCGGACCTCAGCTGCAGCCAACATCACGTAACACCATTTAAGCTGTTTTTCACATTGGACTTAATAGATCAGACCACAGAATTCAGAAACCACGAAGGAAAAAAAAAAACTATTAGACCACAAATTAAATGCAATATCCCTCAAGGGGGAATGGAACAGATATCTGACTAATTCTACACGTCACCTTAGTCCAAAGGGCTAAGTGTGCCTAGTGATGAATAATTTTTCTACAAATCCTTAGCCCGACCTTGGCTGGCTGCAGGAATCTTCGTGGGGATACCCTGGATACAACTCTGTGATGTACGGCCTGAAACTACCTAGTTCAAGTAAGTATCTGCATATTTCTGCTGTAACTCGCTGTCCATTTCCCACATTTTTTTTTTTTTTTTTTTTTTTATAAATGATTCGTCAACACAAGCTTTGATTCTCGAGTCCTTGCACCGGCATCAATGACGTTTCGGGTTTGACTTTGTGCTGAAAACAGCACAACAGAGATAACCTTGTGCCTCCCCGAATCATTTTCGCAACTGGCCTGCATCTGTTATGTCTTCTACACGGGAAAGCCGAGCTGCAAATATCCTCGGGTCTATTTTCAAAATCTTCCACTGATGTTTTTTTTTTTTCTTATGTGGCTTTTGGCAAGTGGCTTCCTTCTCAAGTACCCCAGTTCCCTCAATCCATAAACCATCGAAAACATCCCTGTCTGGCAGCTATGTAAAACTAATTAATTACCATGGTTTGGGGACGATGGTTTTTGAAATAAAAAAAACCACACCAAATTACTAAGATTAAAAATTAAATGGAGTTGGGATCAACAGAATAAGATGACTGATTTCTAGAGTTCAAAATGCCATTATTTTTGTTCAAAACAAACCACTTTTAATACTTTAGGGTGTTTTTTTTTTTAAATCAGAGCAAAAAACCAGCAGCACGCAGAGTGTATTTTTTTGTGTGTAAAATACTAACAAGAGAAGGAAAACTATTTTGAAAATATGTTAGTTGTCACAAATATTGTAACCCCCAAAATAATTACATTACTATTTTTGTGAGATTTTGAAAACATTTAGCGATCGTTTTCCTGCATTCTACGAAACACTGTTTGTTTATTTTCAAAACAAAAATCATGCATTCAAATCTATTGCTTCCTAAGCTTTCCCTAGCTCTAGGTCCGAGATGAAAATAAACTATAGTCAGCAATGAAATACTCATATTCATTGACTGCACGGAGATCATTTTTTATGGAATAATCCTAATACAGTGAAGAGGGTTAAAAATAAATGACTTCTATTCTTGTGAAGGGCAGCGTGGGAAAACATTTGTTTGCAAAAATGTTATTTTTTTTTTTTTAAAGAGAGGGTTCTCCTTAAGGAATGGACAGGACTTACCTTACTTTTGTATCTCTGATCTCCCATTTTTAACAGAACGAACATCTCTGTCATGTTCCCTCCTGAGACGTTCTTCCCTTCCAACAGAGTTATACTTATGATCCCGTTCCAGAGTTGGTTCTTTCTCAAGGCCTCCGAGAGCCGCAGGCTGCGTATCAAAGAGCACTAGAGCAAAAAATAAAAAAAAATAAAAAATAAGGAGAGATCAACTGGCTGAGAATTCTCAGGGCGACTTTGGTGATCACAGGTGTTCCAGCTTTCGATATGTGATCCCAAATAGCAGTCCCTGCCTGGTGTGAGTGTTATTACTCTTCGCTGGTTCTGCAAACCTGTGATCACAGTAATGGGATTTCCTTCTCCAGCACGGGGCTTCCAGCAATCTAGGGAAGGATGAATATGAGCAACGCTTGCATTTGGCACTGGCCTGTCCTCCCACCCGGCTCTTGGGTAGGAATCCTTCAACGTGGGCCTTTGGCCATTTTAATAGCAGAAAGGGAAGAAAGGCATTCTGGGAAACGGAGATATAAGCAACAAGACTTTGCTTTGCAGGGAAACAATACCTCTGGGCATTCAGAAATAATGGTTTTGAATTTATCCTTCACACTTGAATCTGTCCCCACTTCCCTTTATTCCTTGGGCTACTACTAAAAAGCTCAGGACATTGCGAGATTCACCACTTCAGATAGAGCCTGCCATCAGCCAGCCAAATGAGCTTTGCAGATCTGGGGGAGGAAAGGATGGATAAAGTACTTAAGCACAATGCCTGGAACCCGGTACGGTTCAGTAACTATCAACTTATTTTTTTCCCTTTCAGAATTATGTTATTCATACCTACTCACACACACCTTCAACGGAATATAAAAGAAGGCAAACATCCCCTATTATTAAGGTATAAAGAGGTCAAGTACACTTTATTTTTCATTTCCATTATGGACATTTTCAAACTTACACAATCTCCGTGGAACTTAATACAACATTTTGCCAGTCTTATTTCATTTATCCATCACTGTTTTCTTCTGGCTGAAATCTTGGAAAGCAAAATCCGTAGTGGCTTTTACACAAGCACCATGCCATGACGGTGCTCAATAAAAGTAGCCATAATTCCTTTAATATCATTAAACACCC
The DNA here is from genome assembly GCA_007922815.1 of Macrotus californicus. NCBI lineage: Eukaryota > Metazoa > Chordata > Mammalia > Chiroptera > Phyllostomidae > Macrotus > Macrotus californicus. Next base: position 27,064 of record VMDR010012062.1, read on the forward strand.
AGAACATACTTCCATTCCCCTGACGGTCTCCACAATGTCTTTCTATGGTTAGTTTGTCTGAGTGAGGATCCCAATATGACGCACATGCTGCATTTCGTTGGCGGAGTTCATTTATGTTCTCTATTCAATCCATGAAATGGCACAAGCATAGACCGCTTTATTTGAAGGAGAAATAAATGGACTGGGGAATGTAAATGGCAC
>VMDR010012063.1:0-27260 GCA_007922815.1 Macrotus californicus
AAAAACAGGAATGAGATTGTATAGATGTTCAGAGCAGCATTATTTATCATGATATACATTAGTAAAACATTCAAACATCCAGAAGGTTTGATTAACTAAACTTCCTTATATTCATATGAGAGCATATTCTCTATCTATCTATCTGGCTATCTAGCTATCATGTATAATGTTTAATAAGAAAAGAAAGAAATAAATAAAAACATGCATACACTATAATCCCAAGTTTGTATAAAACAACCACACAGAAAGTATAAGAACTGGGGAAAGCAGTGGTCATCCCCAGCTGTCAGGAATCAGACATTCTTTAAAAAATAAATTTCTGCATCCTACAAAATTTTGACTGGCATATGTTACTTACATAATTTAAAAAAACAAACAAACAATAATAGCTATTGTTACTATGTGCTAGTCACTGCTTTCAATACTTCTCATCAATGAACTCATTGAATCCACATAGCCACGCTTGGAGAGAAGTATGATTTGCGCCCCATTTTATAAGTGAAGGAATTGACTCTGACAGCAGTGAAGTCATTAGTTCAAGATCATATTGCTGGACCATGATGGTACTAAGTTCAAGTCTTGGTACCCAGGCTGCCTGACTCCAAGGCCCATGCTTTTAGTCCGCTTTCTAAATACAACACATGGTCCAAAATTTACACAGCTCTTTAACCTAACTGTTGTTACCAAGAGGATAACATTAGCTCAGGCAAACCCATGAGTACAATGTGTAAATCTGGAAGAAAAAAAAACAAGCGCATTAACATATTTCTGATGTCAAGGTTCAGAGTTGTTTAATTTTATATAATTTAATTTTCTGTATTCTAATCGTGGACTTTGCTAACAAGGTTATCATGGGCAATTTTGACCTTCTGTTTTCATGCTCAGAGAGGGCATGGTATTAAAGACGGAGCTCCTGCAGTTATGTGTCTGCATTGCCGAATAAAGGGAAGGTTTTCTGGTTAAGAGATGAATGTGGATAGAGTGAATATTCCAAAAGCCCAGGGGAAACAATTTCTTAACTGATGCTCTCAAACTGATTGCGTAGTTGTTGGATCTTCAGCTTGAAATGGATACAGTGATGAAAACAAAGGATCTGCTTTCAATGTGTTTGTCCTTATGAAAAGCACTTTGTTCGAAGAACAATATTCCGGCCATGTGGGAAGATCACTCTATGAGGTTCCTGGCCCCCAGTGTTCTCTTTACCGGATCCCACAGAGCTCTAAATTCCACATTTATATATACACCCACGAGGGAATCTCTTCCACCACGCAGACCCATGAGGGAGTCTCTCCACCACGCAGGGCTCTAAGCAAAGACAGCAGAGCCACATCTCAAGGCTCTCCTCTTACCTGCTCCTCTTTTCGCCAGTGCCTCCTCTCACCTGCGTCTTTGTGGACCTTAGATCACCAGGTGGCTTCGAAGAGCTCCTGAGTCTTAAGTGTCCACGTTCATTCTCAAGGCTCCTTGTTCCACCAGTCTCGCTTCCTGCCTACCTGCCCACGGGCTGAGAAGACTCAGGAGTCAGACTGTTCTTCTGTCTTCTTTTCACTCCTTACAGTCAGTTCACTTCACCTGTGTTGTCTTCTCCCTTCTGCTCTCCAAGTCTCATTTCTTCTCTGTTTTCTTCCGGATCATACCCGTTTATACCTTACCATTCCCTTTGGGAAGAAAAAAGTAAATATATATATATAATATATACATTTATATGTATTATAAACATATATACATAAATATATATATTTGTAGTACATACATTATATATATAATGTAAGCATTAACTGATTATGCTTGATGGGCATAAGTACAATTCTCCTCTGCATCAGTGAAGAAGAAAGCCATGAATCTGAACATGAGGCCAGTCATCATAAACACTAGTATCGGCAAGCACCGAAGCTCTTAGAAACGTACTAAGGAGTCCCTCAAAACCTCCACAAAACATTTCCCCTCCTCCCCCTCCTCACACTCTACTTATTTTTTTTAATACCAAACGCATGCATAACTACAAAAGTATTTCCTATCATAGTGTTCCAACAACATTGCTCAGGGTTCCAACCGTCAGAGAGGTGTTGTTTTGAGCTGGCTGGGGAGCTTGGGCAGCACGCAACATTTTTCTCCGAAACGCTGTGTTCTAGATTTCAAAGATTCCGATGAAGGCTTTGAGCACTTCCTCAACCTTCGGCAGTGAGCTCATGCTCTGCAGGCTTGCTCTCCCCCATCCTGGTGTTTGCAGAGAATGTATGTCTTTCCATATTTGCAGGTTCACGTGTGAAACTTGAGATTAGCCTTCGGGAGCCTTGTGTTAATTAAAAAAGGGAAATCAATGGGCCTGCAAATCCACCTTTTCCTGGGGTTGATTAAACTCCGAGAAGAAATTAAGACCAAGTTAGACAGAAAACCTACTAATATTTAGGGGGAAATATTTACTGTGTGCACACCTCTCTTTCTCTCTCTCTCAAACACATACAAAATACATTCTTTTATTTATTTATTTTATGGAAGAAAAAAGATATTAAAGAATCCAGTGACTGATTTTGCTTCTTGAACCAAATCAAATATTTTCTTGTCAGAGCGCTCATACCGGCAGCCTGCAGAGGTCATGGCCTTCACTTTCTCCTTCGGATGGTCTGTGAGTGGAATGTCCTCACCATTAAGGCTCCTTTTGTTTTCCTTGGGAGGGTTTTGCTTACACTGGCAAGCGCCTGAGACACACCAAGGTTCTCTAGACTCTGTTTATTAGATTTTTATCTTCTTATCAGAGTCCTCCTTCTTAAATCATGTCAGCGTTTTACCGCTCTTCAGGGATTTCTGGTGTTTTATTGTCTATGACTGCTTGGGGGGTGGCCGGGGAGGGAGCTAGCCTAACAAATATAACATTTATATAATAGCAGGGGTGGGGAGGGCGGTGCGCGCTCTTATTATTCCCACGTTCGCGGATGTTCCCTCTTGCCCTGCCCCCGAGCCTCTGGGAAGCCCATCGCCTGCTCTGCCCATGCTTATTTGTCAACCGAGTGACATGGCTTCTCTGTGGACAGCCTGCTTCTCAGTCATTTTGAGTGGCTCTTTAAACCCACATGTACTTGCTTAAGCCACTTCCAATCACCCGGAGAGCCCGTTGGGTGAGTGGGTGATGGCTTTGAACCGAGGAATGGTGCTGGGTTTTAGTCACAGATAGCATCGAGTCCAGCCCCTCTTCTCCTGTCCCCATCCTTTCTGTCCCCTTTGGCTTGAAACTTTAAAACAGCTTCATGCAAAGGCATCCAAACTCTGTAGCCTTAGTGGAACAAACACCCAGATTTTGCTGAGGGTGCGGTGTTAGGGGACAGTGGAGGGAGGGGCAGTAAACCAGGAAAGCCAGAGGGAAGCTCAGTGCTGTGAAAGTGATTCATCTGTTTTCCCTTTCATTGGGCACCCAGGTGACTCACACTAGTAGTGTTCTTTTAAGCATAAACTGATCTTTCTAAGTCACATGTGGTGTGTGTGTGTGTGTGTGTGTGTGTGTGTGTGTGTGTTTAAGATACGCTTGAACCAGTAAGACTAACTTGGAAAACTCTCTTGCCTGAGAAAAAAATCCACATCTTTGTATGGAGGCAGGCCATCAAGATGTTTACTGTACCTTACATATTGCTTTCAGGGTTGGTTAGAAACTGCAAGACTCTTAGAGTGAAACATTAACTTCTAAAGAGGTGGCAAGGCAGTAGATTATGCTGATGGGCAAATCCTCTTGGATGTGAATTGATTTTTATTTGCTTCCCATACGCTCATCCGAGGTGAGAATTTGATCTATGCTGGGGGGAATATAGTCATCAAAGAGCATTAACGTGTTTTCTAACATTCATCCACCCTTTCGAAAAATATTTACTGAGTGCTTACCTGTGTGAGGCATTGCTTATCTTGGAATCCCTGGTCTGCTGGGACACTGGAGTGACTGCTGGGTGTACACACTGTGGGTCTGTGTACTCCCATCTCATGGTGCTGGGCCTGGGGACGGCAACATTCGTACCATTTGCTTCCCACCGATTTCCTCCAACTCTTTGCTAAGACCTCAGGGTACGTGCTGCGTTCCACGGTAAGGAAAGTGTGAATTCTCTGGAAAGTCAAGTAGGGTTTTTTTTCCCCCCTCTAATGAATCTTCAATGACTTTTTTTTTTTCCTTAAGAGCATGTTCCCAACTTATTAAAGCAATAAGTTCCTGTGGAAAAGTGCTTAACGTAACAGTTTCACAGCCAGCTTTCCCTTCCAGCCGATAACATCGCAGTGAAGGAGGAGCACAAGGCTTAGAAAGTTGGGACGAAACACCACCAACATGTTTTTCGAGATAAAAATGAGCAGCGCTGAAAGACGTTTCAAAGTTTATCATGAAGGCTTGTGTTCATTTTTCAACTGAGCTTTTACTCAATATTTTTTCTCAATCCCCTTTTCCAGTGCAAGTTTGAGACGCTCAAGCTCATGGCTCCTCCATGCATCAGATTACACCTGCAAGATTTTCTGTGGCTTGAGTGTTCTAGATATTTAGGATTTCTCCTACTTTCTCAGCGCCGCTCGTGCTTGTCAATGAAGTAAAGTTGTCTAGCCAGTGGTGTTGGTTGCTGTTTCATTCTAGACTTAGAAAACAGAACTTAGAGACGAAAGGAGACAAGTAACTAGCAGGACAGGAAGCTGACATATGCTTTTTAAATAAACAAATGGACAATCTGTATCAGAAGCCTTTAAAATGTGATGGTTACTGACCCAGTAATTCCAGGTCTCAGCATACAGACCAGAGACGTTATCTGAAGCAAAGGAATGAAGTTTTATGCCCAGTGGCCCACAGTGATACATAGCGTGTTGTTTAGAGTGGGAAATGTGCGGGTATAAGGAAATACACAACAGGGAATTTCTGTTTATCAATTGTTTATAGTAGGAAGAAAAACACACATGATAACTGCTAAATGGTAAGATAGAATTCAAAATTTTATTTATGGAATAATATCAATGATGAAACAAGAGCTAAATAAATAAGCAAATTTAATAGCTTGATGCCAAAATACCAGTAGAAGCCATCTTTAGGTAATTTGATTGTAGATAATTTTTTCATGGATACTTTTAAGGATTTTTCAAATTTTTCATGATAAAAAAATGGGATTTTATAATAAAAATAAATTAAATAAGCTTTATTTTAGAACTACAATAGCATTGATTAACTCCATTCAATTAGCTTTATCAGCTTTCATTTTCCTCATGCTTTTATTATTCAAATTACATACAGAGTGGAATTCTTGGAGACAATGTGGGCACTTGTGATTCACTAAAAACATGTTGCCTGAAAAAGTCAGCTGTTAGGAGAAAGTAGATTAAGTATTATTTAAATATTGTGAATATTCAAGCTCACACCAGTTTTCTCATAGCTGGCATCTAATTCATAGAAAATGTGGAATATTTCTATCATTGTTGCTCATAAATTTTAGACAATCTGGAACAGTACCAAAATGACCAAAACTCCAAGAGTAGAAACTTAAAGTGAAGTAGTATTCAGTTTATTTTTATATCAAATTTGAAATGTGGATAATGGGAATGGATTAGCCAACTCTTTATGCATCACTAAAATTAGCATGAATTTATATTTCAGTGATGGGGAGACCGACACATATTGAGTGCCTCTTCTACAATGTGTTGGTAAGGCTCCTTTAAATTCAGAGGCTGTTACCCCAGAAATAAAGAGCTCTGTTTCTGGAGCGATACAAAGGGTTTAATCCTCAATTCCAGCAAGGACCATGCAACCTTGGACAGTTCATGGAACCAAACATCCAATTGCTCATGTACAAATAGGGCCTAGTAATAACAGTGATCTCATTTGTGCAGAGTTTCTCCAGGACCACAGCACGGCCCATTCTGGACCTGTGCATCGTCCAGTGAGACTGGACTTCAGGGTACAGGGAAGAACAGAAGAGACAGGTAGATGAGGACCAGAGGGCACTAGATTTAATGCCTAAAGGCATTATCCTGAGGGAAATAAGGAGATATTGATTACGTGGCATGAAAAGGAATATGCTTTCTAAGCATTTTTGGAACCACAGGATAGGGCGTTAAACACTGCTTTGCCTACATGGACAACTCGTGCATCTTGTCCTTGGTCATACTTGAATACAGTGGCATCCTTTATAAAAGGTGCAGAAAGTCTTTCTAGTGGCCTTCTCGACCTCCTGGGTGTTGGCAGAGAGAGAGAAGGGCCTTGGCCCTGGCTGAAGGTTTTCCTGGGGCAAAACTAGCCAATCTTCTCCCTTGCTCCCTCCTCCCCAGAGTTGAAATGGACTTTCTAAATGAATCTTCATTTAGAAAGAGAAACTGAGCCCACCTGGCTCAGCACCTTCCTCATCTTCCCATAGAAGATGTGGTCTCTCTGAATCTTGAGGTTGACCTGGCAGAGAAGGCCCCTGGACTCCAGTGCTGTCTGTCACCAGGTGGCGAGTCACACCCAAGAGTGCACTGTGGGAAAAACCACTTGGCACCAGACTTAAGACTATGCTCTCCAACCCGACCTGAATGAACACCACATGTTGATCTCCAGGTCCACGACTCTTATCTTTTTCAGCTAGCTCAGAATTAGCTCCCAACAAGCCCCAACCAAAGTTCTAGAAGCAAATTCTGTATCAGCAACTTCAGTTTTTAAGGTTCTCTGGCACAGAATGAATGTGTTTAGCCAGTAAAGGAGAACAGCTTTATAATATCAGTTAGGGAGACTCTAACAGCTGCCTCATATACTAGACATATTACAGTATGGTCATGTAATTATATTTCAAGGGACAAGACAGGATTTGTTTTGCATCAAAACCCATGTAATGATGAGCTGTGCTAGCATACGGTTCTTCTGAATAGAGGAAAACACTACCGGGCAGAGCTATCTTGTTCTTACATGCCATTAAAATGCTGTCCATTTGTGACAACAGGATGGCAAAGTGCCCCTGATCGTCACCAGACGATACGCTAGTACCGGCCGAGGAATCTCGCAATTGGCCGCAATGGCCAGGGCGTGCGTGCTGCTGTAGAGAGGGATGCTGTGGCTTATGGAATGTTCATTAGTACAATCAGGCTGCCTGTTCCGGAGTAAATACCCAGTGGATGAACAAAAGATCACATTGCCCTGCCAAATTCATCATCCACAATGAAAAAGTTGCCACTATGTTGAGCCCGTTACCAACGTTGATCAGCAGAGCATGGCACGGGTTCTTAATATGTTTTTCACCCATATGGCATTTCACCCACGTAGGAAGGCGATGTCCATGTTGCAGAGTTACGGTGCAATCATCATAATAAGGAATTTGGGGGTCATTTAGAGAATTGGAAATCACCAAAGGGAGTTTGTTCTGTAGAATTAGTTTACCGGCAGTGTAGGAACAAATGGACTGAACAAATCACTTCTAGAACTAGATACTTCAAAACCAAATTTCAAAACTATTTGAAGTTGTCCCATCGAATTTCTATGCTAAACAGCAAACACCCAAACAGGCCAGTAAGACTTCAATGAATAAGGAACATACGCTTTCTAATTCCCTAACTTTACCGGGAAGATTCCTTCTCTTTTCACATTAATGGGTTTTATATTTCTACGTGACATGATGAAGCACATTAAATTGTCATTATGTTTCTAGCTTCAATCTGCTAAAATTGGGGAGAAGAAATTCTATTACTTTTTTTCTGCCTGTCTTGCTTAGGGATTTCTTTTAAAAAGTCAATTGGTCCTCTCTCAAAAATAACAATAATACATTATATTGTACATACTTAAAACACATACACAAGAAAAGGCTCATTTTTAAGGAAATAGCCAGAAGAGTTACCTTTTCCCCATCCTCTATCAATTCTTTAATTTTACCCTTACAAAGCTGTAACACTTCATAATAAGAGTAATCTTAAACAGCTGCAAAACAAAAAAAAACAAAAAAAAAAAAAACCAAGGACACCTACAATAGCATAACATTGTGTTTCTGTAATTCATCAAGGCTGTGATTAATTCAATAGTGGCACTACCAAAAGAAAATGAGCAACAATTACTCTTTTATTGCAAATATAAATGGTTGTCGATCATCCTTATTAATTATTGTTATTATATTATAATAAGAATATTTGATGGGGGCTGAATGGTGAGACAGAGAGTTGTGCTATCCCCCCTCATTGAAACACAGCTGCTCTTTCTGCTATTGGCAGCATACATAGCAGTGAGCTCTACAAAATATTTTTGCTGTTCATCTTTTGCAAGAAATGAGTTTACCTGCAAGTAGAGAATGCTCCACTACTTTACATACCATCCCTACATTTTGCATGGTGCTATTGTCCTCGCTGTGTCCTCAATGTAATGATTGCTTTCCCTTATAAGTTTGTACATTGTGTTCCCTCACCCCGAAATACTCTTCCTTCTATCCTTTAATCTCTGTTTGACTAGCGATAACTCCTATCTTATCATCAGGTGTTAGCTTAGATAACACTTTTCTGTTGAACAGACTGTATTGAAATCTGCTCTTTGTTGAGTTTCATAGCATCACTGTTGTAGAGCCTACAAAACGATTGGAGGTTTATGTTGGGGCTCATTGCTGGTGGTCATTGTGGGCACTCAGGTTGAATCATTGTTCTCCTTAGAAGGGGAAAACCCTTACTGTGGCCTTCTTAGCACAGGAGACTTCAAGCCAGTGGATAAAATTGGCTCTCTTTAAAATCAACTGTCCTGAAGCACAGGCATTTAAATGGTTTTGACGGGGGTTATGTAAGATCTGTTGTATTGTGATGGCAGTTCGTAAGATCCCTTGGGTGGGCTCTTCCTTCCCCTCCTCCTTTTTTCTCCTTTTCCCTCTCTTTTGCTGTCTTGGGACCACAGTCCCTCACAAAAGTGAGGCACAGAAGCCTTTGGCTATGGCTCTACCCCCCTGGGGAGCCCAGGCTAAGACAGTAAGCAGCACATAGTAGTTATTTAACAAATACGTGGAGTGATTCGTTGAATGAAGAAGAATGTTTAGAATCAAAATGTTAAAGATAGGCCCTCTTAAATATTTTCAGTTCAGAATCTTATATATGCAGGGAGAAAACAGTCCAGGTTCCGAGTTAGTGGACATTGAATCTGTAATTGTTAGAACTGAATTTCATATGGGAGTATGGTGCAGCTGCATGTGGTGTTTTATCCATTGGTACTTTGCAAAGGAAAAATAGTCATTAACTCTGAACTTCTTCTGATATTTTCCCCAAAGCCTTGAAGTGCTATTTAGCAAAATACTTGCATATCACACATTTTTTGGCAAGAGCAAGGGCTGGGAGACAAATAACCAGGGTTATTCTGGAAAAGTCAGGCAGCGGGAAATCAGATATTTTGGACACCAGTGTTCAAATAGCTCCTGGGAGTCTTGCAATCCCCCACCAAGAGCCTTGTAACCTACCTCAGAGCCTTGTTTCCCAAACCACTTGTGAGGGGGGGCAAGTAGGAAAATCAGACTACTCTGAGACAGAGTAGACTGTTGGCTTGTTTGTTTAAACCTGCTTTCTGGGATTAGTCTATCTTACTTTGTGCGTTCTGGGCTGAAGGTTAGACATGGGTCAAGTAGGAGATTTCAGCACGTCTGATAGAAGTTTGTTCTTCATGAGAAAAGGAGAGCTTTTCACTACTGGGCCCAAGGCCCCCACCTTCCACTCTTTGTGCTATTTGTATGTGGAAGGAGGTTCAGGGCAGCGCAGGACAATTTTAAAGCCCCGTGCCCAAACCCATAACACCCATAAGTATCTGTCCTTGGGAACTCTTACACAGGCTCAGAGCTCACTGTTCAAATATGGCTGTAGCATTAGCCTTGACCAGGTCGCCCTGGATTGCATTAGTGGATTAGGGACCAATTGAAGACTTTTCTTTTTCTAAAACAGGAATTATCACAGCTAAATATTTGTGAAAGCAAAACAAAAGAGTATTCTTCGATATTTAAATGCTATGTTGACTGTCTACTCTTTTTTTAAAAAGTGCCGTGATCTTAAATATTTTTCATAGACGACTGTTTGTTCTTTAAACACGTTACTGTTTGTTTATGGGAGTAGGTTCCAGTTTCAAGTACTTTTATGAGTCTCCAAGAATGGTACTGAGGGTTCCCCCACCCTCTGTGGCATCAGTTTTCCCAACTGTATTTTAGCAGGAAAGGGGGAGGTGGGTAAAGAATAAGAAAAGGTGTAAAGACAAAGATGGCTGATCCCTGTCTCACACCCTCAATTTTACACTATGAAGTGTAGCCCCCCAAAACTACTTGCGACACCCCAAGGGGATTGGAAGAGGGGTGGGGAAATACTCCCTTGCCCCCATCCCCAAGCCTTCGCACTGACGTCTACTCTTGCCTCCAACCTCGGTTAGGACACATTTTCTGAAAGGCTAGCATATATTTCCACCACTATGCTTATCCCTCCGTATTTAATCATCTGGTTTTTGGCCTGTCCTTCTTGATAGTGAACTTCTGTCCCATTCTCTTCTGTGTCCCTAGGGCTTGACACAGCTTCAAGAACAAGGTATGTGCTTGACACATGTTTAGCAAGTGAATGAATGAACACTGACATCACATCCACTTGATGTGAAAAGGTGCACCCTTCACCCCCTATACCACACTTCGTGTGCACAACATTCAGTGTCTATGCAACTGAATTCCATGTACTTATCTAGCTGTATTGTCTTTCAGACACAGCTCTTCTGTCCTTCAGCTGTGTCATGGCTGAGCACTGCCCAGTTCTGTTCTCGTAACTTCTCTGTTGCTCCTTCTGAATTATGCAAGGCATCTTAAATACCTGGCAATAAAATCTTTATATGCATTTTTGCACTCCTCAGACGAGGGCCATAAATGAAAGAGGAAACCATTTTAAAGTAATGGCAGGTCAAAATATCATAAATAGGGTCAAATAGCATACTGTGGACAAAGCTGATGGTAAATAAGATAGCCAGGTAGCCCTTGAAGTTGTCCAAGCTGCAACACAGGAGGAGAAGCAGACCAGTGTAGTCCAAGTACATGACTAGTCGAATGTAATGCAACCATATTATAATCTTCTAATTAAGCATTTTCTTTTATGTTACTTTCTAATGCAATCCCAAGGCCTATCCCATTTTTAAATTCTCCTCTGCTAGCAAACAGCTCGCTGTATCCTGTGTTTTATTTTAAAGTTGAAATGACCACGTGTAAAACGGCAAACTACATTTTTCTCATACATTGTGATTTTATTAGATAATTATTGGGAATTTACCACATATTTAATATTATAACAGTCAGGGCACCCTATTAAAAAATAGTTCCAGAAAAATGACCCAAAGGAAGTAGGGCATATGGGGGTATGCTGTTGTGGATTTTACCTTAGGATATTATGATCTTCTTACCGTATATTGTCAACAAGGAAGATACGATATTTCTCTCTTTCACTAGTCATTTTCCATCTTTTGAACAGAGTTAACTATTTTGATGACTTGGACCACAAATCTTCCATTGCCCCGCCCACCTGACCTTGATCTTGATTTTGCTTTTAAATTTCACAATTTCTCTTCTCGCTGATTCTTCTTCCATTCCTAACTATCAGCATCAGAATAGGAGACAACTGATTTACCCCTGACGTTGTAAATAACCGAGACTTCCACTCTTACTACAGATCACCGACATCTCTTCTCAGACCTTCATTCTTGCCAAGTCAGAACCCATCTTCGCCACCTGTGTCTTCCCAGCTCGAAATGCCCTTCCCACTGCTTTGTATCCAAGCAAACCTACAGCCTTGTAAGGTCTGCTCCTGTTCTTATTTACTTCCTCAAGTTGTCTTAAGACAAAACCATCTACAGTGATACATGTCTTCTTGGGTTAATATGACAATTGCCCATAAGCTTCCCACTTACCCATTGATGATAATATACTGTATTTCTTTGCTCACTCACTGTTTTATGGTTATTGGAAGTGGTTCTCCAATGAGTTCATAACAGAGGTTGCAAACTCTTCCTGAAAAGGCCAGAGAGTAAATATTTTAGATGCTGCCAGCCACACAATCTCCGTCACAACTCTGACATTCTTTGTGGGAAGGAAGCAGACATAGACCTTATGTAAATGCATGGAAAGGGTGTGTTCCAATAAAACTTTATTCTATGTAATGTTCACTGAATACAATACATTGTTCTTCTTTGGAAATTTTTTTAGCCATCGCCCATTCTTAGCTCCCAGGCCATACAAAGACAGGTGGCAGGCTGGATTTGTCCTGTGGGCCATGGTTTGCTGACCCTTCAGGATTTGAACCTTCTCGAAGGCAGAAACCAGTCTTATAATATCGTGCCTTCCATGTAACCAGAATGGCAACCGTGTCTTCCAGAGACCAAATGTTGTTCCCCATTCACATAGCTTAAGGCAGGGGACCAACACTTTTAAGCTGTCCATTTGGAAAAGTTAGGAGGGCATGCGGGAACTCTTAAAAACAAAAACAAACAACAAAAAGAGAGATTTCAGAGGCCGAAATTCTCAAGGAAGAGGGACGCCAAGCCTCAACATCCCTCACAACTCTGCTAAGTTATCTGGAAGTCTGTGTTCAAACACAGTATTTCTTTGAACTAAGCAGAAGCTCTGAAAGGGCAGAAGGCAGGCTCAGAGCCACAGATGCCATTTTGAATGCAAGCTTCATATGGTCTCCGTGGGAGTCTGTAAAACCCAGCGCTCCGCTCTGTGGGAACTCTTCACTTTTAGCGTGATGGCTCTGTATTTAATTACACTGTATATTTTCTTCTTTAGGGCTGTGATACGGAAAGACAGAGACACAGAGAGTGGAGGAGCCAGAGTCAGCAAGAGCTGTGCTCGGGCCCTGTAGATAAGGGACATCCTTCCTCAATTTCCAAACCACGAAGCCCCGTTTAGATACTCCCCCTCGTCATTATTTATCCAGAATGTTCTCTTTGAGTTATAGTACCAAAGGGGGGAAATGCTCATTTTAACGAAGAGAGAGTCGGGTCCAGTTTAAAAGCCATAATTTTGTATGCATGTCAGAAAACACATAATCTGAACCATAAATTCACCCAGCCAGACTGAGGGCCCACTTGCCACTGGAATCTGTTTTTCTTTTTAATATAATGAGGCGACATCCCTTTCCTTGGAGAGGAGAGTTCAATAGTTTAATTTTTGTTAACCGAGATCTCTTGTACGAAGGTAAATTACATTGCCTTTTCTATTACTAGCTCTGTTAATTGTCAAGCAATCAGAGTTTATGCACTCATCCAAGACAGCAGAGAATTTCCCATAATGTTACAAAATAAAACCTGACAAAGCACAATAATCTTTAGTTTATTGATGTGCTACCAGGCTGTTGAAAGCATCAGATCAGTAATGTGCTTTGGTTAGGAAATTGGGGTCTAGGGAGAAATATTGGGAGTAACAGAGAGAACATCAGGACTTGAAGAAAAAATATATTAGGAGTTAAAAGGGGAAAAAATGTTTGTGGTGGGATTTTAGATTTTATGGAAAAAAAAAAAAAACAACTCACTGAGATCTTGTAGGGATTTTGAAGGAAAACACATCTGGGTTGGACAGATGAACTTTGGCCACGGTGGCCAAAAGAGATTTATTTTTTTGGTGGGGTGGGGGAGGAGGTGACACATATCATAATATAAATAGCACATGCAAATGCCAAACTTTCAGAAAAAAGCACACACTAGAAATATTTATTGCAAATAATGAGAGCTCCTACGTTATGGTTTTTAATGAAAAAAAATTAAGTGGCCAGGACAGCAAAGCCGCATCTAGATTTGGCTAAAAAAGATGAAACATAGGATCTCCGTAAAATACCCCGGGTGCTTTTCTAGTCGCTCAGAAGTCTGAACTTCCAATGCTGAGAAAAAATAATTCAACATTTGCTCTGGGCCTTGGGGACTTTTAAGACGTGCAGAAATTTATTTTTGGAGGATGATTGCCATCTTGTCTTTTTTTTTTTTCTTTCCCCTCCTGTGCTGTCTGTCCCTCCCTTGTTCCATGTCTGGTAGGGGATCCTGCCTCGGGCTGGCCAGGCCAGATGCCCGGCCGCACTTGCAGGTACAGGTCGTGGTGAGGCGCTCTGGCTGCATTAGTGAGAGCAACAAGCCCATGGTCCTGCCCGTGCTACCTCCTCCGGGCTCGGAGGGTTTGAGTTTCTAATTTAAAAGTTTGACTTCTGTATCTGTATTGACTCTAGGAATTAAGATTTGAGCCGCTTTATTAAATTGCTCCCTTGGATTGGAATTTTCAGCTCTAAGGAGCTAAATGCTTTGTATGCTGACAGAGAGTGTGCTTGGGAAGCAGCCTTACGTTAATGTTGAAATCATACTTAAACTCATTTTTGGAGTCCAAGAAAGAGAATGCGTAGAACTGCCAGTACAGGGAAGGAAAACGTTGATTGAGCAAGTCCCTTCACAGCCCCAAATGCAAGGTAACGCATGGCAGAAAAAGGCTGTAAATTTCGGATTCGGCAGTTTGATATTTAAAAAAAGGAGTCTTTGACTGTAAGAGTTTGTGAGTTTGTGTGAGAGGCAGGTATGTGTCTGTGAGGGGTGAGAGAGAGAGAGAACAGGAGAACCAAAGATTGAGATTCTCTACCTTGCAATAAAAGATGGCAAGGTGATAAATTAGTGCTCTCAACTGCAATTGATTACTTTGTGTTCCCATCCAGTTCATATGGCAGCCACACAGATGCTCTGAAACACCTTAATGACACATTGGAGGAAACTCCTCCAGTGGGCTGGTGCCCTGCTCTCCCCACCCCCACCCCGTGGGCTCCAGGAGGGAACTGCCGTGTGCGTGCTGCACGCATTAGGGAAAGTGCCATGCAAACAACCCCAGCTCCCTCTTGCACAGAGATATCTTCCTTTAGACAATCCTAGGAGCCTAAATGCTAAAATGACAAATGTAAGTGATTTTGTCTCTTCAACGCTTGGATATATCTATTGCAGCTCTCTGGAGAGGCGGCACGTAGAACGGAAAGATGAAGCCGCGCCGAGCCACCTAGAGGCAATCTTCTCCAAGCCTGCCCAGCAAAGCAAAGCAAAATGATGGCTTTATTGCCATCATTGTAGATTAAATGAGACTGCCTGGTTTACTCGCGCAGATTTAAACAGGAACAAGTTACCACTATACTTGGATTAAAGGAGTCCTATGCAAGATGGAATCATTGCAATCAGGCCCTCAATTTTAAACAATGTAAGAATCCTCCTTCTGGTACAGTTCCAAGTGGGGTGTATTGATAACTGCGGAAAGTCATCCATTCCGTTCCACCACCACTGGAAGAACAGCTGCTGATCTCAGACGTGTCAAAAATATTCAGGAAAGTTATCAATTCCACAGTGTTCAATACACATTAACTTTTCAGTTACTATACGACTTTGCATAAGTACAAGAGAGCATTTTAAAATCATGCTTCACCCCGTGAAGATCTTATAGCTGGGAAAGAAGACCCAGATTTCAAAGTCTGTGCGAGTATAACCCGCTCAGCCGAGACCCAGCAAAGATTGAGCAAGTATCCTATGAGTTACTCAATGGCATTTCCTATAGGCTTGCTAATCTGAATCTGATTAATAATTCTATATGCGTAGTGATTCGGGATCTGTATCAAGTATTTCTAGTGTTCCATAGAGTCACGCCTTGTGTGCTTATCGTTTTCACTCGGTGTTTATCAGGTCAGCACTGGCAGTCATCACAAGAGTGATGGTAACTTGATGGACCATAGTCAGCAGGGGACACTAAGTGCCCAAGAGACATGGGCAATGGTGCATGTTCCTTCTTGTTCAGACTGTACAGCCAAAAAATATAGCTTACTACCTACATGAATACAGTAGCCCTCAGCCCCTATCAAGCACCGGAATGGATGCTCCCTGCTCTGTTGTAGTGCCTCTCGAGATACCCCGTCAGAACCCTAGAACTCTGGGCAGCCTCATTGGAAAATAAATCTCCTAAACAATTGAATTAGAAACACGTTGCCTTGGACAGAGGCCTCTTCCTAACTGTGTTGTCAGTGAGTTGGTTCCATCCCCCTTTTGTCTCATCCGCTCCCCAAATGATAGTTCTCCCCTTGGGCTCAACCTAGAACTGTGTGTGTCTGTGTGTGTGTGTGTGTGTGTGTGTGTGAGAGAGAGAGAGA
Source organism: Macrotus californicus (assembly GCA_007922815.1). Classification (NCBI taxonomy): domain Eukaryota; kingdom Metazoa; phylum Chordata; class Mammalia; order Chiroptera; family Phyllostomidae; genus Macrotus; species Macrotus californicus. The sequence continues at coordinate 16,099 of VMDR010012063.1, forward strand.
GAGAGAGAGAGAGAGAGAGAGATTGATTTGATTTCATAGTCCTCAGCAACACTGACAGAATTCCCTTGCAAGCTCCTTTTACCTTTACCCTTTACCTGTGTTAAATGTTCAAGAACAGCCTTGAACATTGAATTAATTGAGAGTCTTCTATATGCCAGGTACTGTGAAACCTGAGGCTTTGGGTTTGGATGTCAGGAGATTCAGTTTCATCGCACGTAACTCTGCCTTACTTTCCTTACTACTGAGGGGTCCAACCCTCAGAATTTTCAGCGATTTTGCTAAAAAAAAACCCAGAAAATCCAAGTAGATAAGAAGCATTCTAATTTCCATGGAAATCTTCAATTTAATAATAATAAAAAAGCACAATTAAGATGAGTAGGAAGTCACATACCAACTACACTTAGGGAAGTGTAAGCGACCTGTGTAAAATAGTTGTTGCATTTCCTCCTCGTGAATAAAATAATAAATTATTCGAATAGTTCTATTATCTACCCTTAAGTGAAACATACAGTGCCTGTCCCAGTTCTTCAAAAAGCTTGTTAATATGCAATCACCTAGTACAACTGCTAAGTTTTTAAAGGTCACCCATGTTTTATTCATAAAGGGTGGTTTTCTGGAGGGGGAAAAGGTTATAGTGTCATGTAATACCATATTCTCATGGAGGCTTTGCTTTCTACAGTGGGTTCTAATGGATCAGCTGGGAGAGGGAGAGATTCGGGGCAGGGAAGTGACTGTTTCAGAGACACCAATAAAACTTCCTTTAGAGACAGGGGAACTTTCAGGCGGAGGGGCACAGATGGACCTACTTTTGACATAGCAAGTAAGCATGGCGGCTAGTGTTATTTACGTTCCCAAATACTGTCTTCCCATCAGGCCAGGACATGAGAGTCCATATTTCCCAGCCCCCTTGGAGTTAAGTGGCCATGTGGCTAATTCTGTCCAATGAAGTGGGAGCGGAAGTAAGCAGAAATGGATGTCATTTGGTATTGTTAGTGCCAAACAAGAAAGTTGCAGCTGGGTCAAAGTTTAGGAAATATCAGTAAAAATTGTGAAGGTTGAAAGTCCAGTTTTTTGTTTGTTTTTTTTTCTCCTTTAGGCAGCTTAAAATCAATCCAAACCATTTTGGTAACTTTTTTTAAAAAAAACAAATCCACATATATTTTTATTTCTTTTAAGCAAAGTCACACATTTCTTCAATTTGTATTTAAAAGAACCAGATGCATTTTCCAGAAAATGACCCCTTCTTGCACTAACTCCTCATTTCAAAATCTTCTAAGACCCCTGTTGTTATATCATGGGTCATGAGGCAATCCCTACATGGTAAGGAATCGGTCCGAGGTGAACCCTACCAGATGAAGTAATAGTATGAAATGCACTGGTTTAGGGGCTAGGTTATATTTAGGTTATATATCGCTGCTGTTACACATTAAGAACATATTGTAATGAATGATTTAATTATACTTCTACTCGGAGGCTTCATACAAAGGATGCAATTTTAAAATGCGACAAATGGATTCAATGGCTGTGTGTGTGTGTATATATATAATACCCACTCGTTATATATCTCTGTGTGAAAAAGGGCAGGAAGATCAACGATTTGATGGTTGATATTCAAAAATTCAGCTTGCCCTTATTTTAGTGTTTTTCTCCTTTGGACCAGAAGCAGAGCCAAAAACACTTCAACTGAAGCTTAAGCAGTTTCATGATTTTTCTTTTGCCATTTTAGTAAGAGACAGAGCTGTCAAACTAGCTATTTTCAAGTGAAATAGTAAACTCCACCACCCAAGTTGCCCATGTTTCTTCAAAGTCCATTTACAGATCAACTATTTTCAAGCAAACTTCATCAGCTGCAACTACCTCACGTATTGGGCTGCCAGATAAAATGCAGGCCACCCAGCTCAATTTGAATTTCAGATAAGCAACAGATATCTTTTTAGTATAAGTATCTGCTAACTATTTGATAAATCTGGCAATCCCACTACCTCCCACCTGAAACTGTCTGTTACGAGTCTTTATGACCGTTTCATGCAATGGCATGACCAGAAGGTGACCGTGAACATGACCTATACAATGTGGACTCCCATCTGCCCCACTTACTGGGTGACTCTGGAGGCATCAGACGTTCCTCAGCAATCAGAGCACTGGGCTAGGCGCGGGGCACAGCAAAATAAACACAACAGGGTTTGGGGTCTCCAAAAAGAAATCGTTTTCCATCTTCACTATTTTCTAGGAAGGGTCGTTGATCTTTTTCTCAGCGAAAGCTCAAGGAGAGATTGCACACATACAGCACATGGAAACAGAGCTGCTGGCACTGTCCTTTGCTGATAACGGTGGCGGTCTTCAATGACCCAGAGGAGCACCGTGATCCTACCCAGCACAGTATAAAACCTGTGCGTTAATGCACCGTCTCCAGGGTAGTGCTTCTAACAAGACAAGACACTCCCGAGAAAAGCAGGGGTCAGAGTCCTATCCTCCATATCTGGGCCTCCTTAGCCACTTCCTCTGTTAAAGGCCACCATAGTTTACTTGAGCCTGAATGCCATCTAAAAGAAAGGCTTTTTTTAAAATTTTATTTTATTTTTCTCTCCCTGTTTGGCTGTTCAGTGATTTACTTTGTAGAAAATTCTCCTGCCCAGATTTAGTAAAACAGTCCATCTGAGAGCATCCTTGGAAAAGAAATAATATCTGTTGACAGATATAATGCCAGTATAAAATATCTTAATATGGTCGGCCAGGTGTGTAAATTCCCTGAAGGTCTGTACCCCAAGGGTGTGTTATTTTAAGAAAGAAGGCAGCGAAAGGTCTACCGGGAGAGGCATTTTGTTTTGGCTAGGCTTCACTGGGGACAATTTTTCAACCTCCCTTGGCTGAAGGCAAAGCTAAACGCCACTTTCTCAATGATCGGCCTGTGTTTGTGTTGGTATGTTATTATTACCGCGTTATTCAAGCCCGAGAAACGTGCCTCTGAATTGTAAGTTAAGTGAAGCAACTCTCTACCTTTTCAAAGTAGCAGGGCCCTTGGCGTTATTAAACCGGTGAAGAAATACTTCGTTCCAGCCTTTAGATTCCAAGTACGCTTGCTAAATAAATCTCAGCATAAATAAGGTTTTAAATCTATGCATCCATTAGGACTATTTACCCACGATGACATTTCCTTGGCCTCTCTTGGAGTTTCTATTTTGCTCTCTCAGTTGAATTTGGCAAGTCTTGGGAATACGCGGAACATGACAAGGGGAGAGAGGAAGCAAAAACTGGGAACGTTCTGGGAAGGGCGTATTTCATTCTGCCATATGGCTGCCGGTCACTCTCCGGCATCTTCCCTTTGCCTGTTGATGAACTTCAGCGACCTGGGCTGCAAAGAGCACATTTCCTCACCCAGCCCGATTCTCAGGTCTCATTATCTTAAACCTGTCAAAGGCACATTTATTTTACTGAAAACTCAGTAAGTCAGTGTCAGAACTTCTGTTCCCGGTTTTACAAATGGAATCATACATCACCTTTCAATTACCAGTGGTAGCTGGGAGAAGTGAAAGATTCACAGATATTCCAGAATCTTAATTTGATGGTGGCTTCAGCCTCCCCGTCTTCAGAATGAGTCTCAAGGTGCAGAGAGAAGATCAAAAAAGCGACTGAACTGAGTAATAATAGTATTAATATTAATATTGTGGCTTTAAGGTTTGCAAAGTGTCCTCGCATTCATCATCTTGTGTGGTTTTCATAAACTCTCAGTGATAGAGGCGGAAATGGGGGCTTTCCTTTTCCTTTAAAGACGAGGAGACAATGAAACGTAAACCACTTGCCTGTGGACGTGGTTAATCAGAGGCTCTGTTATGTGATGTTAGAGAGTCCAGAACTGAACACTCACAGTATCACTCTCTTATCTGTACCTCTATATTTGATGAATTGATAGTGACCTCATGCACTGGGGATACAAAGCGACAAGCCTAGTCTTTAACAAGGCATTTGAACACTTCCCTAAGATTCCTTCCAATGATCTTGGGTACTCAGTTGTGTAGATTTCACGATCACTGTCTGACTTCCCAAACCCACCTCTCTCTTCCCTTGTCTGTTGTCTTATCCTAATGAGCAGTGGTGGTCTCTAGAGCAGTAAGCCAAGTTCAAATGAAAGTTTCCCTGTTGATCTTGTGTATTGTTCTAGCCTGTACCACGGTTTTATAGTCTGGATCTGAACATGTGATCTAGGAACTGAAAAATTCTACAGAGGATCACACATCCTGTCGAAGGTCTCCCCGCCGTGGATAAGCTCAAGAGAACATTTCTGAGGCATGAAACACGGAGCCTAACACCCATCTGTGCTCTTATCATCTCCCTAGACTCTTCCTGTCCATGATTCAAAACAAGACACATTAAAACAAAGCACCTCATTCCTGGGCTTGGCAGAAAACGAGAAGCAGAAAAATATGACATGGAAATATTGGTCAAACAGTAGCTGCCTTTATTGTATAGTTTCATAAAACGAGTTATTTTGGCTTGAGAAGGGAAAAGAAAAGTGAATTAGACACTAGGTGAATCTACTCGGTTTCACATTTTGCTTAGAGTCAAAATATTAGGCATAGTTTAAGTGAAAAGCCTACTAGTTTTTTTGGTTGTTGTTGTGATTAGCTACAAGTTTAAACTGTATTATATGATCACTTTTTTATTAGATTATTTGATGGAGTATTTTCCCTTTCGAGTGGCAAAGTAAATGTCCTGACTTAGAAACAGCGAGTCTGCTTTTCACTTTTAAAATATAGCTAAATTTTGATTTGAAAGAACATGTAAATGGATATCATCAAGAATGTCAGCAAACCCACCAATTTATTATACCTCAGTCATTTCCCCACATGGCCAAAAAACGCCTGAAGAGATGTTTACCATCATTAGTCATTAAGTAAGTGCAAACCAAAATCACAGTGAGATACTATGTCACACCCACTACGATGGGTACAATCAAACATTCAGAGAGTCACGAGTGTTGCTAAGAATATGAACAAGTTAGAACCCACACATGCTTTTTATGCGAATGCGAATGGGGCCCCCAGTTGGAACATAATCTGGCAACCCCTCAAATGGTTAAACACACATTACCTGCGACTCATCTACAGCTAGCAATGTGCCCAAGAGAAACGAAAACATCTGCCCACACCAACGCTCGTGCCTGAATGTTCTCAGCAGAATTATGCATAATAAGGAAAAGGTAGAAGCAATTTCGATGTAATCTAAACTGTGGAATATTACTTGGCCATGAAAAAGGAGGGAGCGCCGATACCGAAGCGCCACAACATGGATGAACCTGCAAAACGTTATGCTAAACTTGGCAGTGCCTACGAAAAAAACATTGTAAAACCTGCTGACTTGTGCTATGACTGCTGTAAGCAAACTGTCTCAATGAGATATTTTGTGAAAATAGGGGTCTGTAATTGAATCGGCACTGGCACGCCTCACTGCTGTTTTGAGATTGACACCTGTGAGGAGCCTCCTTAAAGGCTTTGAGAAGTCCTGCAAGAAAACAGCTTATTGAGCATGTTTTTCTCATTGATCCCCAAACTTATTTGATCACGGAGATTTCCTATCATCCTTGAAAAATAATGCTTCCGGGAGAGCACCGTTTTGCACAGCAGAACCCGAAGGTGTTGCACACTCATTTCCCCTCTGGAACATACTAAAAACACTTCCTGAGGAAGAATCTCATTCCTTTGGTTGAGGGTGGGACAAACACCTGCCCCATGATAAAACGACTTTCAAACTCAGCTGCCTAGAATTGGTGGTCAGAGCATTCCGATGCTCCTTTAATTAGACCCACAAAGTCCCTGCATCCTCGATTCTTGTCGAAGATGACGACCTTAAACTCTCCAATTCCCACTGCTGTATCTGAACCAGATATCTAAATGTGAGGTGCAATCCTCGGGAGTCTCATGTATGACACTGATGAGGGCCAGCAGTTCCCTGGGTCAGGAAGGGGAGCAGGTACGCACACCCTCCAGATTTCACTAACTACCCCCGTCCCCACCCACCAGAACGATTACCTCTGTGTAGTTTGGTTTGAATGTCAGTTTTCTGAATCCTTCTCTGGGGAAATGCAAGATGATAAGAGAGCTACATTTTTTCCTGCAATGTTTTACCTTCTTATGGACTTGCTTTTACTATATTTTACGTAGGTGGCAGGTCGCTGGTCTACTTCAAGGACTATTACAAGAACTGTCACATCTAACCGAATATGTTAATTATTGTACGGATGTTGGCAAGCTGCCCACTCATCAGACAGCACAGTGTTCTCTAAATGAGAACCCATGACAAAATCTTCCCTCTCAACTCACTGTCTGGGAAATCTCTCCTGCTTGCTTTTAACATACGGTCTATTACCTTTATAACCGATTACAGGATTTTTTTCTTTTTGCTTTGATCATTGGAAAGTAAACTTAAAGCCAAAAGTTTGATTTACTTCCGACAACTTTACAATAACTCATCAAAGGTACGCCTTGTTTGTCCATCATATCCTACTTTAACTTTCTCCCTCTCCATGTTTTTCTTTAACATGAGTCCCTTTATTATTTGTTTTTATTCTATGTTTTCTCACATATAGTATATCCACACACACGTACACATGTACCTATGTGTGAATACTTACAGACAGTCACAGATCCTTTGTGGAATGGGCAGGACGTAAATAAAGATACAGTGTGTGTGTGTGTGTGTGTGTGTGTGTGTGTGTGTGTGCACGCGTGTGTACCGTCTCAGAGTCGTCAGGCACAGTGCCTCACAAATAGAGGTGCTAGATAAATATTTCCAGATCAGTAAGGGGGAAATGGAGATTTACTTGGAACATCTTTCACGTTAAGTTCTGTGATAACTTTGCTAGTGGTGTGCTTTCTGTTATATGCCCCCTGGAAACTGGTTCCAAAGCACACACACCTTGTTATTACTTAGCACAGGAACTTCAGGAAGGTTCCCGTGGTGAGTAGCCATGCCAGGCCCCCCACCCATCCTTCGGAGAAGGGGACAGAGCTGGTCCCGGTCTCCCAGGGAAGAGCTGGCTCGGTTAGGGCGGTTAGAGCCGTCTGCCGTGGACCTAGAAGGCATGGCCACTCTGCCCACATACCACACACACGCCATTCCTACCTGACAGCAAAATAACTTACTCCACTTTGCCTATATTTCTTCTGTGATGCCAAACAGAAACCAATTGCTTTCGCTTTAACAAAGACACATTTGGCCAACAAAATGATCTCCGAATCCTCATTTGTTTCTATAATTATTCCTCCAATTGGTGTCAAGAATCAATGGAGGTGATCATCGTTAGCTTGGCCTAGCCTTAGTTCTGTTAGCACATCCATCTTCTATTGCCCCAAAGTCTTAATGTCACAAAAACACTTTCCCGTTCATTCCCACATGGATCTTTCACACCAGGAAGATTGCAATATATGTAAGCATGTTTTAGAACATGCTGGTATAAAAACAGGGATTAAATTTTACTCACCACACTCCTAACGGAATCTCACAGATGTTTTATGTGAATTAAGGATTGTAAAGCACTTAGAACAAAAGAGCAAGTGCAGTGATTACCTAAAACTCCGTTTTAATGCCAGACAAGTTATCGCATCTGTTACCGAATGGAATTTCAAATTAACAAATCTCTACAACCTGTTCATGCCACTACATGGAGCTCTGATATTTAAATATCTAAATTGTAAACATTTCAAGTGATAGGCGTGAATTAATTTGTTTTGAGATTTAATACTTGTGTACAACTTCTATATTGTGAAGAAAGTCTTTGTGAAAGACAAGTCATTTTGCAGAGTCTCAGCCTGCTATGGTCTTTTACAAAATCATGTGACTCTTCTAACGGATTTTAATATTTTGGTTTCATGCCCGTAGAATAATCTGCCCACTGCTGTTGACCATAAAGTTATTCTGTCCTCACCAAGAACTCATAGACACAACTGTCTAAAATCCTAAATCTTTTGAAAAAAATTTAGAACTTAGCCAGGTAGTAACTCCTTTCCATGGAACTGTTATATTTCTGGGTTTTCACAGCATTTCTTTTTCTCAATATACTTATACTTGGATAATATTCCCTAAAAGTGATACAATAAAGTAGATGGAGATGAATTTGACTAATTAGTGGGTATGGACTGGCCTCTTACCTTGACAATGGTGGACTAGTTGAGGCTAAGGATCTGAGTCAGGGTCTGCTGTTCTAAGCCCTCGTGGACATCAACTCACATCGTATAATTAGGCAGAGTTGGCCCAGAAATGAACTTGCCATGGATTTGACCCTCCCAGCCATAGATGGGGCAGTACAGGGAAAGGGAGTAGAACATACACTCGTAGACACGCACACCCCCCCCTCACCCCCATATCACTGCAGCTGTCTCAATTTTGTCAAAAAGATCGAAGCTGCTGCTTTAAAGGGTTTTGCTAGAATTTCATTGGTTCCCAATGAAAATCATACAAAACAGTATCATTGCTCATCATTACTCGCCTCTTCATTGAATGAGAATAATTCCAGTTAAGACTCAGAAATAATCTGCTTGTTTATATCCTCATTTAAGCCTCTTGAACATCAGCCCTAGAAAACAAGTCAGATTTTGGCCGTGCAGGGATCATCGACATTTATACGCGTTCCTCTGCGACTGGATTTCAAAAAACCATAAAAAATAACAGAACACCTCTCTAGACCGTGCACCTTTCAAAGAAATGCATTTCCCATTGCATTTACAGGCTTTCCATTCTTTGTAAAACAAGCTGCTATGTATTTGCATGCATATCTGTGTGTATGAGTATTATTTATACATTAGCAGATAGGATTGCTTTTTTGTGAGTCTCCTACTTTGTCCAAAAAAAAATCGTGGAGAGCAACCACAGAGGTCTGAGCTGCCAGTCAGCCCAGGACAGAAGGTCCCTGGGAAGCCCTTGCCAACTGAGGATGGCCGGGTTTGGGGCACGGGGTCGCCCAGCCAGTGTGGGTGCCAAGCTTGTGTGAATCACAGAGCTGTGAATGACAGAGAGGAGGACGGATTTCAGAGAAGGCTTCTGTCACAGAGACCACGCTAGCATGATGAAGCACTGCTCGGGGCCTTGGGGACTAAGATTGCTGTTAGTGAATATTTGTACACTTGGCAGTAAGAATATTATTTTACTGTTAATGCAATTTTCTCAATGCTTGGTGGCTGAAATACACAGCACAACCTTTTCTTAAAGGTCACATATCCAAAAAAAGGGAAAGTAATGCAATTTTTCTACAAACAAAATATTCTTTTCTGGGGGAGAAAGAAAAACAAAACTATGTGAATTCGTGCCAAGTCTGATGGATTTCTAGCTAAAACTTTTGTTTGTCCATCATTAAATGCAAAGTTGAAGCTTTAGAGATTTTTAAATTCTCCATGCAGAATCCATTTGACTAGATGTCAGGAGCCTCTAACTAAAACAGATAGGCCTCGTAGTAGCAAGTCTCTGATTAGGATGCATTACAGTGAGAATTCCAGGCTGATTCTGCTCAGCAAAACTCTACCTAACCTGTAGCTTTCTGGTTTTAGAGCATTCGAAAACACGCTCCTTAAAGCAACAAGTAAATGAAAATCAAGATAAACTCATGTCCTATTAATAACAGTATAATCATTACATGTGGGGAACACTGGTTAACTTTTCTTAGTAACAACTGCTGGGATTTCCCTTAGATTTATAGGATGAGTGGATGGTGTGGGAAGGGTGAAATAGAAATTATAAGGTGATTTTCTAAGGACATAATTTTATGAAACATCAAATTATGCACACACAGCAATGAAATTTGGGAAATCAAGTACAGTCCAACATTATTCTATAGGATCAGAGAAGTATGCATTCGGTTTCTGATCTGTAATGGAGCCAAAATAAATTATCTTACTCTACAAGCTCTTCCTCTGAGCAACTGCCACCCCATTATTTCCCTCCCCCTTAAGCTTCAGTGGGATTGAAGCCATCTTTGTGTTGTTATCATTGCATGTGAGAATGAGAAAGCATAGAGAATATAAAGAATTCTAAAGGCCAGTAATACAGATTCTCTTTTCATTAACACATTGCCGAAAAGACTCCTGGCATCAGAGTGTATGATAAGTTCCTTCTGATGAGAAAATGAGAAAGTTGGACGTATTTATACCAACCATGGGAATGCGCATATAGTTAAATAGGTCATTTCCAATTTTAACAATTCCACCCCTGATTTCATTCAGCATCTTTGACACAGAAACCCAGTTTCAGGCCTCCTGGGACCAGCGGACCCCTTGAGCAGCAGTTCCCTGCGTGGGGCCCCGCATCCCTGGGATCTCTCCTTTACTTAAGGACAGCTTCTCCAACATGTGCACTACTCCCTGCAGACCTGCCAGGGGGATGCCAGGGGAGGGAAAGTTATTTAAAACATCAAGGCAAATTCACAAAATATATTAACTGCTGTGCATGAAGGAGGCTCAAAGACACTAGTTGTTGAAGAAAAAAATGAAATAAGGCCCCTAGATGTGAGCTCGGGGATATTCATTCATCTCTAAGAACATCGAGTGTACTCCCCATGCCTTTATTTTCTTCACAGATTTCTTGGAGTGCATATGCTCCAGGATTTCTTTTTAAAACACTTTTCCCGTTGGTGAGGATGCCAAGGACCGAGTTTCTTCTCATTGGAGAAGCCAAGTTGTTCCAAGTTGCACTCTGAAATCTCCTTCAAGTACCCACATAATTTGGTGGGACTATGCACCCAGTAAATAATGTTATGTAGTAAAAGCCTTGCAAGGAATGACAATGGTTACTGATACAGAGGCTGATGGCAGAATAAATTGGGTCATTGACCTTGAACCTCAAAAGGCCTGAGGTTAGATCTGGATTAAATCACGAGGGAAATGATCACAGAGGTTTGGCTTCAAAAATTAGCAGTCAGGTTGATTCACTTTGACAGGAGGAGGCGAGGATGCCAGGGATGAAATTAAATAGAATTAGATTTTTATGCTTAAGTGGGGCATCTGTTGAGGATAACACTTTATTCTCATCTGTGTTAACCTAATGAATACCCAAGTTGGATTCCTATTTTTTAATAATACTTGGTTTAAAAATAGTTTTGAAACAGCATAAAGGATATCAAGATAGCACAAGAGGCTAAAAATGCACAGTGGCGGCACTAATTTGACAAAAATAGTTTT
>VMDR010012064.1:0-27252 GCA_007922815.1 Macrotus californicus
ATGAAAAAAAAAAAAACAAAAAACTTGCTCTTGCAAAAAAACTCCCTCATCTGGGATGGAGACAGCAGAAGTTTACTTAGACTTGGGCCAGACTTCCAAAGTCCATGTGTAACTAGCTAAGCCTCCTCTCCACTTTGTATTTTATCTTTGAAGTGATCAGCAACATTCTTTTCTTTGCTATCTGTAATAGTTAACCACCTAAAACAAACCTATGCGTAGTAAATGAGGACTACCCTGAATGTAATGGACCTGGAGTTTCAATAAAAGCCTGTGGAGGAAAGGGGTCGGGGCCCTCTCTGAGAGAGCGGCCAAGCTAGCACTCTCTTTCTCACTTAGAGGGTGGCTTGACATCCTTCTTCTCCACTGGACTCCTTTAGTCCGTGTGAATTTGTTCGCCACTTGTCCGGGGATATAGGACAAGCATTCCACAATGACACGTGGTCTTGCCAGTCGGGACCGTGACACTAATTGGTCAGTAAAGATGCAAATAAGCGTGTAACTGTGCAGTTCCGATTGGAACAGGGCAAGTCTCAGTCCATTGGTCCAAATACAATACCAGGAACTCCTTTGTAAGGGTGGGCTCAGCTGAAGCATAGTGCAGGCAGCTGGCATCTCAGCCTGTGGATCTTCTTTGAAATGCAGTGCATGAGAGGCCTTTGTTAGCAAGGCCCACTAGACACTGGTTATGATTTGGGGCCCAATCAACCTGAAGGAGTCCTTGGCAGGTATATTCTTTCTTGGAGTCAACATAACCTAAAAACAAAACTGATTATCTACAAAAAACGTCTATAAATGGGATAAGACCACTCTATGGAATGGAAAGGAAGTCTTAGTCAATAAAAACATGCTGGTACAATTGGTCAGCTATTTGGATAGTAATTAATCTGCATACTGTAAAACCAAATAAATCCAAACAAGATCAAAGAAAGAGCTGCATGCCACAAAGGAAAGAGCCCCTAAGAACTAGAGAGGAGGCTAAGCCAGTGTCTGTTTTATCTCTTGTTGATAAAGGGCTTTTTAATTTAAAAAGCAATGAAAGGCACCTGAAAAAGAAGGATGATAAACCTTTGTTCTATTGAAAACATTAAAAACAAAATTGAAAAGTAAGTAATCAGTCAGGAAAATTATTTCAACAAATATAACAAACATAGGGTTAAAATTCTTAGTTAGCTTATACAAACCATTAAGAATATAAAATGCCAAGCCCTGACTGGCGTGGCTCCGCTGGTTGGGCACCATCCCACAAGGCAAAAGGTCAGCAGTTCCATTCCCGGTCAGGGCACAGGCCTGGGTTGTGGGCCAGCCCCCGGTCGGGGCGTGTGCAAGAGGCAGCCGATTGACGTTTCTCTCAAATGTAAATATTCTTCTCCCTCTTCTGCCCTCTCTTTTCCTCTGTTTAAGAATAAATAAATAAAATCTTGTTTTAAAGATTATAAAATGCCAGTAGATAGATAAGAAGAGACAAGTCACAGAACAATCCAAATATTTAAACTCTCTAGAGATAAGAGAAATGAAAAACTACTATGGCATATCTAAAAACATTTTAATCGTTTTTATGATTATGAAAGTAATGTAAGTTTGTGGTGGAAAACGTGGAATATAAAAGTGACCTACTAGGTCACCATCCAGAAAGGAGCACAACGAGCACCCGCCCCACAGTCTGTGAGTGTCCTTCCCTCTGCCTTTCTTCTGTCTCAGTTAGGACCATATCGCTGGCATCCCGTTTTCTCCCTGTCAGATTGACTAAGGCCTTCTTAAAGCTTATACTCAACGCTGGTGACAGTGTACACAGCTCAGACAGTGTAGATACCATTGAATTGGGTGGAAAGGGCCGTAATTTATCATGTTCTTTTTCTGAGGCCACAGTGGAGCTGGATTTGGGGCAAGGTGTGACCCCAGTAGACCGAGCAGGTGTGGGGACTTTAGATACCCAAAGTCAGAGCACCAGAACCACAAGGGAGCTTTTCAAAAGGACAGACTCTGGAGCACCACCCAAGTTCAATCAATAAGACCCCTTCTCCTCAGGGTCCCCCAGTTATTCTGAGCTTGCTAGGGGCCCCTCTGCCTGAGTCTGGCTGCCCAGGTCTGGACCCAGGGCCCACCTCTAGGGAACTGCGTCTTTAGCACTCGCTGAGCCTTGGCTTTAATGAGGATTCCACCTCACAGAGCCGTTGTGAAGATTAAAGGAGGTAGTTCGGCAAATGTGTTTAGCCCATTGCCTGGAAATAGCACAGGCTCAAGTACTGTTGGCCCTAAAGAACAATCTCCAAGTAACTATTTGCTTTTTGTTTTTATAACTAAGGAACCATTAAGAGATTTTGGCTGAACAGAGGTACTGTGAATTCAAATATTTATCGAATACCTCATGAGAGTCAGGAAACTGTAGCTTTTCGATTTTACTTATTTATTTTTAGAGAGAGGGGAAGGGAGGGAGAAAGAGAGGGAGAGAAACATCAGTGTGTGGTTGCCCCTCGTGTGTCCCCCACTGGGGACCTGGCCTGCAACCCAGGCGTGTGCCCTACCTGGGAGTCGAACCAGCAACCCTTGGCTTTGCAGTCCAGCGCTCAATCCACTGAGCCACATCAGCCAGGGCAGGAAACTGTAGCTTTTAAAATGGCAATTTCTTTAGCTTTCTAGATATCTCTGGCTAAATTTCAGAAAGCCCTGCTAACAGTCTTTACCCTGATGGACACCTCCTACTTACCCAAGGTGATGCAGCACATCAGAGGCAGAATTGGGCTCAGGCCCCTGAATCCAAGTCTGCCCCTTAAATCCCTACCCAATCTTGATCCTTTAGTGAGGGAGCTGATGACAGGGATGGGCTGCATTGGGCAGTGGGGTGAGGGTGAAGGCAACTATGACACCTCTGGCTGGGGGCCTGCTTGCTCACTAGAGGGTCACTGTGTCCAGAAGCATCCTCTCTCTTCCTTGAGAAGGGGCTTGGGTCAGAGCCTCACCTGCCCTGTCCTTGCCCTCTCTCAGAGCCTGCTGCCCATATAAGAGCTGTCATTTCAGATCCCCTCACAGCACTATGCCTTGGCATAATAAGTGTTTCAGTCAAGTGTACTTTATTCCATTTTGTGGAAATATTTTAACTGACTGAGAGAGTTTTCTGATTGTAATAAATGTTAATTAACTGAGTGGACTGGGTGTCCTTGGATCTAGCTGGCTTCTCTTGGTTTAATTAGGAGGAAAGTGGAGACTTTCTCTTTTTGCCATGAATCTGTGGTTCAAATTTCTCTTTTGTGCTAATAAAGTGAAGTGATCAGGAGAGCACAGAGAGCAAATTATGTTTTTATATCTGAAATTTAACTGCCTGCTTCACTCACAGAGCCAAGTGGCAGCCCCTGCTTGGCGTCATTGGGGCGTGACCCAGTTCTCTTGGCTTATGAGGTTTTTCCATTTCTCTTGGGAAAAGAAAGAAGTTTTAAATTGAAAATATTCCTTTGTTTCCCAAGAATACCAGTCACCTAGTCCAGGGGGACACAGTTGCTGATTCTCATGAGCACAACTGACCAGAGAGGCAGGTGGTCTGCAGACAGCTGAGACCCCCAAGCTCTTTGTCTGTACCTGGAGCAGACAGGCAGGCAGTTACAGAAACTCAGAACAGCTGTAGACCTTGGCAGCGTCTTCATTATAGAGATGTGGAAACTGCCGCCTAGAGAGGGGAGGGGCATGCCCAAGTTCACAGCATGGCCCTGACTCCATAACATCCACAGCCCAAGTAGCCTTTGACTAGTAACAAATTCAGTTTGGTTCAACCCAAACTGACATGAGCCAGCCCCTGGGTTATATGTGCAGGTGGAGATAGGTCCAAAGAGGTAGCACAATGGTCACATCACATTGTGATGGGTGTGTAAACTGGGTGAACAGAGAGGGGCACCAACATAGAAGGCAATGTAGGGGGCCAGGCATATTGTCTTGGACTTGTAGGGAGGAAGGACAATCTGGGAAGCCTTCAAGAGGGGTGTGTCCACACTGGAGTTTGAAGGATAAATAGGAGTTCCCCAAGCGGACACAGCATGGAGAAGTGCATTCCATACAGAGATAGCAGTATGTGCAAAGCCAAGTTTGTTCTGGCAAACGTGAGAGCCACAGGAGGCTCTCAGAGACAGCACGTGTTCAGATTTGTGCTTTAGGAAATATCCCTCTGGGGGCTGCCATGAAGAACAGTCCAGAGGGGGAATCTGGGATCAGGGAGAGCCAGGAGTCTGGGAGCCCCTGGCTCAATTCATTGCCGCGGAGAGGGAAGAGCAAGGCCAGATCCTGGAAACATTCAGGAGGTAGAGTTAACAGTTTTTGGCTTAGGCAGCCGCTCAGGTCTCCCAACTAGGCCCCAGGAGGGAGCAGATGAAAAGAAAGGAGGGTGACACCCTTCCTTTTGGACAAGCTCCTTGGCAACCCAATGGTTTCTTCTTCCTCTGACTGTGCTGCGGGTGATAGGACTTACAATAGCAGCAACGGCTCACGGCAAACCTCTCCCTTCAGCCAGATAACATTACCTGTACTTTACCTGCATAATGTATTCGGTGTTGAGAAAGACCCTTCAAGGTAGGTCTGGTTCTTACCCCATTTCACCAATGAGCAAACCTGGGCGTGGAGATAGTCAATGATTTGCCTGGAGTCACTAAGGTTAGGAAGTGAGAGAGTGGCAGCTCTGCCAGGCTGACCCAGGGTGCTCTTGACCTACCCCAAATAGATGTGTGCTCCACATTCACATGGTGCTTGAATGAATCTTTCCCCCAGATCATTGTAACAGGCAAGAAGGGTGTAGATTTTCCTTTGAGAAATGAAAAGGGCTTCACTCACAGCACTAAACAACATTCCCCAGGAGCGCCAGGCCCCAGACCTCGACATCTTATTCCCTCCTGCCTGGGTGCCCAGGTCCCTTCTACCTGGTGAGAGGAAGTGAGGAGTCCAGTGGAGCTTCCTGCTTGAAAGTCCCATAGTGCAGCAAGAAGGGCCTCGGCTCAGATTCACTCACTCCTTGAGTGAGTCTCCTTCTCCTCTCCAAACCTTAGCAACTGACCAGCTGTGTCTGCATGGGTCCCTCTTTGAGCTGCCATGGTGTGCCTGGCATCTGGCACACTGCCTTTGACTGCTGTGATTATGGCTTCCCTGGCCTTGCCTCTGGCTCTGTCCAAGTTAGGGTGATCTGAGGACACAGGGCCACCCTTGGAAAGGGGCCTCACAGGGTGAGCCACTAACCCCAGAAACTGGGCTCCAGGCCTGCCCTCAGGAATCAAGCTCACTGTTAGCGGAGCCTCTTTCTTTAGTAGGTCCCCACCCCTCAGCAAACCCTCGGGCACCCTGACAGCATAGCCTTCCCCATTTACAGGCCCACTCTGTCTCTGCCTGTCAGGAGTCTGTTCACCATTCAAGGCTTCATTCTGCCCGTCTCCACCCCAACACCATGGAATGTCTCCCCACCCGCTTTCAGCCTCACTCTACCCCATCTGCCCCTGGGCACTTGTTGGATACTGGCAAACTCCCATGGCTGGCCCAGACGTCTGAAGTACATGCAGGGCCTGCAAGAGACATTCACAGAGTAGCTCCAGCTAAGGTTGTGGATGGATGGAGATAAGGAATCTGCTGGATGAAATTCTGTCCACTCCCCATCTCTCTCTCTCTCTCTCTCTCTCTCTCTCTCTCTCTCACACACACACACACACACACACACAAACACACACACACACACACACACTACCTGGCCCATCTCTCCATTTTGGTTTGCTCTGGCCTTCTCTCCAGCTCTGCCTGTCTGTCTTTTGGGCTTCTACCCACCTGACCTTGGTCCTCACTGGGTTATTCCAGATGCTTACCTGGCTCCTGCTAAGTCTTCCCACCCTACCTTTCTCGCTGGAACATGCCCTGACTTTGGGGCAGAAGCTGGCTCTGTTCCTGGGAAAACGAGAGGAACATGGCTTGGAGGCTGGCCATCTACTGGCTCCAGGAAAATCCCACAAAATCCAGCGAGAAAACAACCTAGCTCCTTCCAAACGAGGCCAGAAATGTGGGCACTGAAAAGCAAGATGAAGAAGCTCTTTCCTCTCTTCCCACTTGCTAGAGAGCAAACAGCAAGGTCAACTGGTTCCCACTTGATGGGTTTCCTGCCACCCTTCTTCCTCCTGCAAGATAAACCAGCTATTGGTGCCAGATTAACGGCCACAAGTAAAAGCAAAGTGTCCGTGCTGTGGCCTCCTGTCTTCCAGCCCCTGTGCATCTGGAGGCTGAACTCTAAGCCCCAGGAATGGACAATTTGTAATGAAATCAGACAAGCCTCTTAGCTGCCAATAGTATCAAAGTCCAGGGGAGATGCAGACTTATTTCCTAATCCCCCACAGAGCATCTGCCAACTCCATCACACAGCAATGTCATTCTTGTGTGCAGCAAACAGCTTTCATGGGGCAGACTGTCAACTGCCTGCCTGCCTGGAAGCTCCCTGCCTGCCTCCTCCAGCCCCTGCCTTCCCTTTGCCCGGCTCAGGCTGCACAGATATATTCTCATATTCTCATACTCTCTCTCTCTCTTTCTCTCTAAAACACACACACACACACACACACACACACACACACACACACGCATGCATGCATGCTGATTCATTCATAAATTACCTGCTCCACACCATTTGCATAGACAAAAGAAAGAGAAAATAAAAACCTCTTTAGCAGTGTTAGAGTACCATTGGCAGTAATGGTACTCCAGCAAAGGGTACCATTGGCAGTAATCATTCTGAGGAATTTCTAGGAGCTAAGAAGCAGATGAAAACAAGCAAAATGAGAAACCCATTGGTGCTGCATAGTCTGTGCCCCACCCAGACAACTCTGAGGACTAGTTTCCCCTCCAACGCCTCTCACACACCTCTCAGAGCTGGGAGTCTCCAGCTCTGAGCAGCCTCGGGAGCTGCGTCCAGCATGGCCTCTATGTGCTGAGTTAGTGAGGGTTCTAGGAGGCCTGCACAGAACAGAGGGAAAGCGCAAGAGAGCCTTGGCCTAGTAGCGGCAGCTCCTGCCATGCCAGAGTCTTCTCTACTGCTCTTGGATATTTTAGCCTACCACCCTCCCGGACATCCTGAGGTCCCCTTAGTGGAAGTCGTAGGAGCGGGTGAATGGGGCACAGGCAGCATGGCCTGAACCTGCACCTCCCCTCCACAGCCTCTTGGTTCCATAGTAGTTGTGAGACCTGGGACACGAGGCACAGGAAATCCTGTGGCTTCTACCTCCAGATGGTCATTTGTTCCCAGTTCATGCCCTTGGAAGTGAACACATCTTGTCCACACCACCCCCAACAAGGCTCACATTAGGTCAGGGGATACTGTGTGCCACGTGCCCTCCTGACATTCACAATATAGTGTAGGTTATTAAAGGTTCTGAGAAGTCTTGCGGTGTATTTTGTTGTGTGGTTTGCGTTCAGTATAACTTCAGGTCTTAAGTGTGCAGTTCAATGCACTTTGACAAGATAACACTCACATAACCCAAATTCTGTCAAGAGTTAGGACATCTTCATCACCCTAGAAAGTTCCCCCACACTTTCCCATTATTCCCCCACCCTAGAAGAACTACTCTGTGACTCTAACCACAGGTTAGTGTGGCTGTTCTAAAGCTTCACATAGATGGATTCTCATGCGATATGTGGTCCTTTGTGCCTGGCTTCTTTCACTCAGCGTAACATCTGCAGAGTTCACCCCTGTTGTTCATACATCAGTAGTGCATTGTTTTTAATTGTTGGAGAGTATTCTTGTGTAAGAATATACTGATTACAGTTGATCTATTTTTCTTCTACTAAGTATTAATATTGAGGGTTTCCAGTTTTTGCTTGAACAAAGATGCTGTGAACACCTCTGTACTAGATTTTTTTGCGAACATGCACTTTGCACTTTCCCTGGGGATTTACACCTAGAAATGGAATTTGCAGGTGCATGCAAATGGCTGGACAGTTTTCCAGAAAACCGGCTCACACTTGCTGCTCCACCCCTTGAAGTGCATGAGAGTTTCTGTTACTCAATATCTTTTATTTGGTGTTTCTGTAGTAACTTAAAAAATTTGTTTTCTTTAACTCATCATTTCCCAAACTTATTAAAACACTGAACTTGTTTCTTTATAATCCTTTTTAATATCCCATGGAAGTAGTGTGCTGTAGAATTCATTTTGGAGAGTGAGATCTAGACCTTTATTTGAATAGGAGAAATCAAAACATGAGTTACAATGATAAATCACCAAAATATGAGAAGAAAGAAAAGCTCAAAAGAGGGCATGAAGGTGAGAAATCAGAAGACAAGACCTGCGGTGGAAAGGAGTGAGTTCAGGAAATAACAACACTGTGAAAAGTGTGACCCTCGTTTTCTGAGAGGATGTCGCAAGCAGAGCAAGCTATTGTGAAAGAAAAAGAGAAGTCAGAAATTACAAACGTGACTGCGAAAATGAAGGTCACTTCTAAATAAAAGGAGAAAGCTGAAAATGCAAAAAGGAACCTGGAGAGAGAACAGAACTCAAGCAAGTTAGAAGAAAATATTCCCAAAGTAAAGGGAGGCTTGAATTCACAGGTTGAAAACCCACACCTCTCAAGGAAGACTTGATAAAAAAACATCAAGACCAATAGCATTTGAACACTGTCTGGTGTGGCTCAGTGGGTTAAGTGCCAGCCTGAGAACCAAAGGGTCACCGGTTCAATTTCCAGTCAGGGCATATGCCTGGGTTGCAGGCCAGGTCCCCAGTGAGAGCCACGTGATAGGCAAATACACACTGATGTTTGCCTTCCTCTCTTTTTCCCTTCCTTCCACTCTCTCTAGAAATAAATAAATATGAACCTCATCAAATTAAAAAGCTTCTGCATGGCTAAAGAAAATGGCATTAAAATGAAAAGAGAACCAACTATATGGGAAAATATATTTGCCAATGATACTTCGGACAAGGGTTTGATCTCCAAAATATTTAAAGAACTCACACGACTCCACTCCAGGAAGACAAAAACCCAATTAAAAAATAGACAAAAGACTTGAACAGACACTTCTTCCAAGGAGGACGTACAGAGGTGCCCAGAGACATATGAAAAGATGCTCAGTATCACTAGCCATCAGAGAGATGCAAATTAAAACCACCATGAGATACCACTTCACACCAGTCAGAATGGCCATTATAAACAAATCAACAGACAAGTGCTGGAGAGGATGTGGAGAAAAGGGAACCCTAGTGCATTGCTGGTGGGATTGTAGACTGGTGCAGCCACTGTGGGAAACAGTATGGAATTTCCTCAGAAAACTAAAAATGGAACTTGACCCAGCAATTCCACTGCTGGGATTATACCCTAAGAGCCCTGAAACACCAATCCAAAAGAACCTGTGCACCCCAATGTTCATAGCAGCACAATTTACAATAGCCAAGTGCTGGAAGCGACCTAGGTGCCCATCAGTCAATGAGTGGATCAAAAAACTGTGGTACATTTACACAATGGAATTCTACGCAGCAGAGAGAAAGAAGGAGATCCTACCCTTACAGTTACCAAGCCATGGATGTGGGGATGGTGCTTGTCACCATTAAAAAAGCTTGCTTCTCATTTCCACAACTTTGCATCTGCAGGTTTAGGGTTTTTGATATCCAAGGGAAGAAGTCTTCTATCTGGGGCTCGTAATGGTCCTATAAATAGAAAGATAATACTGCCAAGCAGTCATTATGGGCTTTCCATCCACTGACTGAACAGGCCCAAAGGGAGGTTCACGGTGTTAGCTGGCAAGATCGATTTAGATCTGTGCTATCCAATAGTATAGCCACCATTCACCTGTGGCAATTATATTTAAATTAACTTAAATTCAACAAAGTTAGAAATTCAGTTCCTCAGTCACACTAGCCACATTCCAAGGGATCTGTACCCACATGTGGCTATTGGCCACTATAATAGGTAGGGCAGATGTGGGATATTTTCATCATTGCATAAAACTCTGTGGGGCAGTGCTGATTTAGACTGTCAAAGGGTCATGGGAGGTCATTACAATGAGGCATAAAGAAATGAAGCTGACTCTGTGAGAATCCTCTGCTCTGCCCGCTAGTACCACTAGGTGCAGTAGTCAATGTAGAAGTATGACTACAACAAATGTACTTAGGCAAGACCACCATGGCTCGACCCCGCAGGAATAATGGTCTAGGTCAGGCATCCCACCAGGTAAAGACCCCCCTGCCAGCTGAAATGTTGGCTAAAGGCAAAGTCAACACAGTAAACAGTGGAGGAGGAAGGTCCATACATCCTAGCCTGGCCCTGTGTTCTGTTCTCTGTGCACATTTCCTTCCTTGTTCTGCCATATATATTTACATATATTAATGGATTTCTTTTTTATTTTTCCTTTTTTAAAATTTTTATCGTCTTTTTTTAAATACATTTTTAAAATTGTTCTTCAAGTACAGTTGTCTCTATTTTCACCCCACCATGCCCCCCCCGCCCCACCTATCACTGCCTCCCACCCTCGAACCTACCCCCTTTGGCTTTGTCCATGTGTCCTTTATACGTGTTCCTTAATGGTCCTTCTCCTATTATCCCCAATTATGCTTCTCCCCCCTCCTCTCTGGTTACTGTCAGTTTGTTCTTTATTTCAATGTCTCTGATTGTATTTTGCTTGCTTGTTTATTTATTGATTAGATTCCACTTATAATTAAGATCATGTGGTATTTGTCTATCACCACCTGGCTTACTTCACTTAGCATAATGCTCTCTAGCTCCATTCATGCTGTTGCAAAGGGTAGGAGCTCCTTCTTTCTCTCTGCTGCGTAGAATTCCATTGTGTAAATGTACCACAGTTTTTTGATCCACTCATTGACTGATTGGCACCTAGGTCTCTTCCAGCACTTGGCTATTGTAAATTGTGCTGCTATGAACATTGCGGTGCACAGGTTCTTTTGGATTGGTGTTTCAGGGCTCTTAGGAAATAATCCCAGCAGTGGAATTGCTGGGTCAAATGGCAATTCCATTTTTAGTTTTCTGAGGAAATTCCATACTGTTTTCCACAGTGGCTGCACCAGTCTGCAATCCCACCAACAGTGCACTAGGGTTCCCTTTTCTCTACAACCTCACCAGCACTTGTTTGTTGATTTGTTTATGATGGACATTCTGACCTGTGTGAAGTGGTATTTTGTTGTGGTTTTAATTTGCATCTCTCTGATGGCTAGTGATGCTGAGCATCTTTTCATATGTCTCTGGGCCCTGTGTGTGTCCTCCTTGGAGAAGTGTCTGTTCAGGTCCTTTGCCCCTTTTTTAATTGGGCTTTTTGTCTTCCTAGAGTAGAGTCCTGTGAGTTCATTATATATTTCAGAGATCAAACCCTTATCTGAGCTATCATTGGCAAATATGTTTTCCCATATAGTTGGTTCTCTTTTCATTTTCATGTTTTCTTTAGCTGTGCAGAAACTTTTTATTTTGATGAAGTCCCATTTGTTTATTCTTTCCTTTATGTGCCTTACTCTAGGGGGCATAGCAGTGAAAATACTGCTGTGTGGAATGTCTGAGATTTTCCTGCCTATGCTCTCCTCTAGGACTTTTATGGTGTCACAACTTATATTTAAGTCTTTTATCCACCTTGAGTTTGTTTTTGTGTATGTTGTAAGTTGGTGATCGAGTTTCATATTTTTGCAAGTAGCTGTCCAAATCTCCCAACACCATTTTTTCAAGAGGCTATTTTTACTCCATTTTATGCTTCTGCCCCTTTTGTCAAATATTAATTGACCACAGAGACTTGAGTTCATTTCTG
Organism: Macrotus californicus; assembly: GCA_007922815.1. Lineage (NCBI taxonomy): Eukaryota > Metazoa > Chordata > Mammalia > Chiroptera > Phyllostomidae > Macrotus > Macrotus californicus. Next base: position 11,732 of record VMDR010012064.1, read on the forward strand.
GGCTATCTGTTCTGTTCCATTGGTCTATGTGTCTCTTCTTATGCCAGTACCAGACTGTTTTGAATAAAATGGCCTTGTAATATAGTTTTATATTAGGTGTTGTGATCCCTCCCACTTTGTTCTTTTTCTGAAAATTTTTGCAGCCACTTGGGGTCATTTCCATAAATTTTTTTTTCACGTGGCTACTCATTGGCAGCTCTGTCCTAGCCCAGCGTTCTCTCCACCGTACCACGATGGATGGACACTCAGAGTTTGTGGTTTCATCTTTTTTCCCTGTCCCAAGGTGGGCAGAAGACAACTTATGGCCAGGGTCTGGAGGGGCCCTAGGAGCGCCCACCCCCTCTGGATGAGCCCCAGAGAGAAGGAAGCTCTGAGGACCAAGTGGAAGACTCCGCACTAAGTGATGAGGCTTGGGAGTGAGGTACAGGGAGATGGAGCTGGGATCTTGGGAGGGATGCTCAGGCCCTGAATCCCTCTGCTTGTCTTGCAGAGCCCGGGGAGGACCCACAGTGCCCTGCCCACACTGTGCCTGGCACGCAGGCATTCAGCCCTGTATCTCCCACAAGGAAGTGGAGGGGACATCGTTGTTCCCCAGAAACCCACTCAGTCCCCACCCTATTTTCTACCCTTCCCCTCACTTGCTAGGGCTGCAGCTTCTGACTTCTAGACAACTAAAACTGGTCTTTGCTTGTTTGCTCACCTTTGGCTGATGCCCAGAGTCCTGGGCACTTGCTGTCTGACACCTACCTCTGCCAGTCATTCCTTTATTCACCCAGAGGGAGGCAGGGTGTGAGAGAGCTCGTTTGGACAATCTAGGAATTGAAGAACAAAGGTTCATCCTTCACAATTCTACTCTCCGTCCCCTCTCCCTTGGGCACAGGAAAACCCCAGGGCAGGACCCTAAGATAAGAGGAAAGGGGGTACAGAAAACCTGTAGATGCCCTAGATCCTTCTCCATCCCCTCTCCTCCTGGGAGGGGGGGGGATTCCCAGTCACTACCCCTCTTACTTGCTTCTACCAGGGCCGAGGATTCAGGCATCCTTCTCCACAGTTTCTACATTTTGGGAATCTTCCCCTAACACCCCTGCTTCCCAGCCTGGGTGCCTGGAAGATGGACTGGCAGAGGATGCTTTGTTGCATTTTGTTTGTGCTTTGATGCTAGGAATGCCACGTAGTACACACCCTTAGAGGGGGACATGGTGAGGGGAGCCGGGTTCTCACCCTCCAGCTGCTCTGTCCCCTTCCCCTCTTCCTTGACCCCAGACCTGAACCGCTCCTGTGCTGTAATAAATCTTTGTAAATAGCTGTGCTGAGACTCCTTTTTTCAGGGAAAATGAAAGGGAGGAGGGAGTAACAGGTTCCTCCCCGGCGCCCATGTTGAAGACCTGGTCGGTGGTCATTCTCTAATGTCCAGCTCTCTGGTCCAGGAGTCTTTCCTGCAGAAAACAAGCTTGGGTACCGTGGGAAGGGCCACAAAAGTTCTAGATCCTGCTGGGGAAGGCTGAAAGCGGCTGGAAGGAAAGAGAACAGAAGTGCTTCCAGAGCAATTATGAATTCCTCCAAATCCTGTCCCCCCAAGCCCCTCGCCCTGGCACCACAGGCCTCCTCTCACGAAGGTCCTTTTTGATCCACTGCATCAGGCTCGTGTGGCCCAATAAAGGTGATGCCCCGGAGCTTCTTTCCCACTCCTTCACTCTTAGGAAGCCTCTCTGCCCAGTTCCATACATTTTTGAAATATTTGTTCTATGTCTGCGAAATGTGTCATTGGTATTTTCATAAGGATTGTATTGATTTTGTAAATTGTTTTGGGTAGTATGGACATTTTGATTATGTTAATTCTTCCAATCCATGAACATGGTACATGCTTCCATTTGTTCATGTCTTCCTTAACTTCTTTCCTCAGTGTTGTGTAGTTTTCTAAGTACAGGTCTTTCACGACCTTGGTTAGGATTATTCCTAGGTACTTTATTTTTCTTGTTGCTATGGCAAATGTGCTTTTCCCCCGATTTCTGTTTCTGACATTTTATTGTTGGTGTACAAAAATGCCTTTGATTTCTGAATATTGACTTTGAACCCTGCTGTTTTGCCAAACTCGCTATTAGGTCGAGTAGTTTTTTGGTGGAGTATATAGGATTTTCTATGTAGAAAAACTCTCATGTCATTGTAAACAGTGACAGTTGTACTTCCTCCTTTCCAATTTGGATGCCTTTTATTTCTTTCTTGTCTGATTGTTACAGAACAGACCCAGAGTGGTGGGGGTGGGGGAGCGAATGATATACTATTACCGAATGGAACCACCCTTGTGCTCTGAGGGTGCCCCCACCCCGTACTAAGTTCACCTTGCCTGCCCCCAGGGAAAGACATCTCTCAATGCCAGAGACTGGTGGAAAGGAAAGGGATTATTTATCTATAAAGTTATGACCATTCTAGAGGTTATCTGCAAAACTGTTGCTATTCAGAACAACTCTCAATGGCCCTGCTTCATGTGTCCCATCCTCCAGCTCAGACTTGTTGGGGTGAGGACATCCTATATATGTTTTTTTCTAATATTTCCTGGACACCCTGAGTTCTGGACCCCATTACAAATCCCCATTTGAGGACCCCCCCCCCTTGGCTGCACCCTATTACATGATAGCTGTAGAACTTCCAATACTATGTTGAATAGAAGTGGTGAAAGCAGACATCCTTGTCTTGTTCCTGATCTTAGTGGGAAAGCTCTCAGTTTTTGTCTGGTGAATATGACGTGAACTGTAGGTCTCTCATATGTGGCCTTTATCATGTTGAAGAGTGCTCCCTCTACTCCCACTTTGCTGAGTGTTTTTATCAGAAATGGGTGCTGTACCTTATCAAATGCTTTTTCCACATCTATTGATATGATCATGTGATTATTGTCTTTCCTTGTGTTTATGTGATGTATTATGTTTATTGATTTTCGAATGTTGTGCCAAACTTGCATCCCTGGTATGAATCCCACTTGATCATGGTGTATGATCTTTTTAATGTATTGCTGGATGCAGTTTGCCAATATTTTATTGAGGATTTTAGCATCTACGTCCATTATTGATATTGGTCTGTAGTTTTCTTTATTGTGTCTTTATCTGGTTTAGGAATTAGGAGGATGCTGGCTTTATAAAAAGAGTTTGGGAGTCTTCCCTCTTCTTGGATTTTTTGGAATAGTCTGAGTAGGATAGGGGTTAGCTCTTCCCTAAAGGTTTTGTAAAATTCTCCTGTGAAACCATTGGATTCAGGACTTTTGTGTGCCAGGAGTTTTTTTATTACTACTTCAATTTCACTACCTGTCATCACTCTGTTCAGGCTTTCTGCTTTTTCTTCATTCAGTTATGGGAGACTATATTTTTCTAGAAATTAATCCATTTTACCTAGGTTTTCAAATTTCTTGGCACATAGTTCTTCATAGTAATTTCTTACAATCCTTTGTATCTCTCTGATATCAGTTGTAATCTCTTCTCTTTCATTTCTGATTTTCTTTATTTGGGTCCTCTCTCTTTTTTAAAAAATATATTTTATTGATTATGCTATTACAGTTGTCCCATTTCCCCCCTTTATTCCCCTCCACCCTGCACACCCCTTCCCACCCGCATTCCCCCCCTTTAGTTCATGTCCATGGGTCATATATATGAGTTCTTTGACTTCTGCATTTCCTATACTATTCTTAACCTCCCTCTGTCTATCTTCTACCTACCATTTATGCTTCTTATTCCCTGTAAGAACAACCAAACAAAAACTTTTCCCAGTCACTCCCCTGATGATAACCCTCCATGTGATCTCCATTTCTGTGATTCTGTCCCTGTTCTAATTGTTTGTTTTTGTTTTAGGTTCAGTTGTTAATAACTGTGAGTTTGTTGTCATTTTACTGTTTATATTTTTTATCTTCTTTTTCTTAGATAAGTCCCTTTAACATTTCATAGAATAAGGGCTTGGTGATGATGAACTCCTTGAACTTGACCTTATCTGGGAAGCACTTCATCTGCCCTTCCATTCTAAATGATAGCTTTGCTGGATAAAGTATTCTTGGATGTAGGTCCTTGCCTTTCATGACTTGGAATACTTCTTTCCAGCCCCTTCTTGCCTGCAAGGTTTCTTTGGAGAAATCAGCTGACAGTCTGATGGCCACTCCTTTGTAGGTTACTGTCTCCTTTTCTCCTGCTGCTTTTAAGATTCTCTCTTTATCTTTAATCTTGGGTAATGTAATTATGATGTGCTTCGGTATGTGCTTCCTTGGGTCCAACTACTTTGGGACTCTCTGAGCTTCCTGGACTGCCTGGAAGTCTATTTCCTTTGCCAGATTGGGGAAGTTCTCCTTCAATATTTGTTCAAATAAGTTTTCCATTTCTTGCTCTTCCTCTTCTCCTTCTGACACCCCTATGATTCGGATATTGGAATGTTTAGAGACATCCTGGAGGTTCCTAAGCCTCTTCTCAATTTTTTGAATTCTTGTTTCTTCATTGTGTTGTGCTTGAATGTTTCTTTCTTCCTTCTGGTCCACACCATTGATTTGAGTCCTGGTTTTCTTCCCATCACTGTTGGCTCCCTGTACATTTTTCTTCATTTCCCTTATTGTATCCTTCATTATTTTCATCTAATTTGTGACCAAATTCAACCTGTCTGTGAACATCCTGATTACCAGTGTTTTGAACTGTGCATCTGATAGGTTGGCTATCTCTTCATCACTTAGTTGTATTTTTTCTGGAGCTTTGATCTGTTCTTTCATTTCAGCCATTTCTGTTGTCTTGGTGCGCGTGTTACATAGTAAGGGGCGGAGTCTTAGGTGTTCACCAGGGCGGGGCAGCCACGTCTCTGCATTGTGATGCTGTTTGTGGGGGAGGGGTTTGAGAAGGAATAATGCCGCTTGCTCTGCTCTCTGCTGGTTTTCGGTGATTTTCCACGCTACCCACAGTCAAATTGGGCCCTTCTGGTGCTGATTTCCGGGTGGGTGGGCTTGTGTACATTCTAGAACCCTCGGGGTCTCTCCAATAAGCTCTCCTGTGAGGCTGGGAGTTTCTCCTGCTGCCGCCACCTCAACAACCACAGGAGTTTTTAATCAGAGGCTTTGAGGCTTGATTTCCCTTCGCAGGAACTCTGGGTTGTGGGATCTGTCTCGTTCCCCAGATGTTCCTCCCAGTTTATCCACATGTGGGTGTGGGACGGCCGGGTCCGCCAGCCGTGCCTTGCCCGCCCAGGTCCACCAGCCACCACCTCGATGCAAGTCCTCTCTGCCTGGCTGCCCGTCTCTGCCCCTCCTACCAGTCTGAATGAAAGTTTCTTCTTTAATTCCTTGGTTGTCGGACTTCCATACATTTCAATTTTCTGTCAGTTCTCGTTGGTTTTTGTTTTAAAATTTGTTGTTGTCCTTCTTTTGGTTGTGCAAGGAGGCACAGTGTGTCTACCTATGCCTCCATCTTGGCTGGAAGTCCTCTTTTTTTCTTGATGAGTCTGCTTAAAAGCTTGTTCATTTTGTTTATCTTTTCAAAGAAACAGCTCCTGGATTTATTGATCCTTTGAATTGTTGTTTCAGTCTCTATGTCATTTAATTCTGCTCTGATCTTGGTTATTTCCTTCCTTCTACTCGGTCTGGTCTTTGTTTGTTGTTGTTCCTCCAGTTCTTATAAATGTAGGCTAAGGTTGTTTATTTGAAATGTTTCTGTGTTTTTTAGGTAGGCCTGTATCTCTATGAACTTCCCTCTCAGGTCTGCCTTTTCTGTGTCCCATAAGTTTTGGACTGTTATGTATTCATTTTAATTTGTTCACAGAGACTTTTTAAAAAAGATTTTATTTATTCTGTTTTTAGACAGAAGGGAAGGGAGGGAGAAAGAGAGGGAGAGAAACATCAATGTGTGGTTGCCTCTCACACACCCCGTACTGGTGACCTGGCCTGCAACCCAGGCATGTGCTCTGACTGAGAATCAAACCTGCAACCTTTTGGTTCCCAGGCCAGTGCTGAATCCACTGAGTCATACCAGCCAGGGCTGTTTCCAGAAACCTTTTGATTTTCCTTGGTCTGTTTCTTAACCCATTCATTGTTTAATAGCATGCTACTCAGTCTCCATGAATTTGAATGTTTTTGAGTTTTTTCCTTGAGGTTGTTTTCCAGTTTCAGGCCCTTGCGGTCTGAGAATATGCTTAATATGATTTCAACTTTTTTGAATTTGTTGAAGTTGGTTTTATGTCCTATCACGTGGTCTATCTTTGAAAATATTCCCTGTACATTTGAAAGGAATGTGTGCTTTGTTTCTTTGTGGTGAAAGTTTCTATACATATCAGTTAAGTCCATTTGATCTAGGGCTTTGTTCAATGCTGCAATATCCTTGCTGATATTTTGTTTGGAAGATCTGTCCATTTTTGACATGAGGTGCTAAAATCCCCTAGTATAAGTGTGTTGCTGTCTACATCTTTCTTGAAGTCTTCCAAGATTTTCCTTATATATTTGGGTGCTCCTATGTTGGGTGCATATGTGTTTACAATGTTTATGTCCTGGTGGATTCTTCCCTTGAGTATTATGAAGTGACCTTCAGTGTCTCTTTTTATGGCTTTTGTTTTGATGTCTATTTTGTCTGATGTAAGTATTGATACCCCTGCTTTTTTTTCCTGTCCATTTGCTTGGATTATTTTTTTCCAACCATTCACTTTAAGTCTGTGTAGGTGTTTTGTTCTGAGGTGGGTTTCTGGTAGGCAGCATATGTGCAGGTCATGTTTTCTTATCCATTCAGCTACCCTATGTCTTTTGATTGGGGCATTTAATCCATTTATATTTAAGGTTATTATTGATAGGTTCTTCTTCATTGCCATTTTACTCCCTTTGTACCTGTGTTCCTCTCTCTCTCTGTCAGTTTTTTTCTTCCTCTTCTTAAAGCAGTCCTTTTAGCATCTCTTGCAGTGCTGGTTTGATAGAGGTGTATTCTTTTAACCTTTTTTTTTTTTTGTCTGGGAAACTCTTTATTTTGCCTTCCATTTAATTGAGAGCCTCCCTGAGTAGAGTACTATTGGTTGCAGGCCTTTGCTTTTCATTACTTGGAATATTTCTTGCCTTTCTGTTCTGGTCTGAAGTGTGTTTGTTGAGAAATCATCTTCTAGCCTTATTGGGGCTCCTTTGTATGTTACTTCCTATTTCTCCCTTGCTGCCTTTAAGATTCTCTCCTTGTCTTTGAATGTTACCATTTTAATTATGATGTGTCTTGCAATGGGCCTATTTGGGACATCTTGATTGGGATCCTCTGTGCTTCCTGAGCTTGATGGGCTTTTCTCAGGAAGTTTGTGTCATTATTTTTCAAACAAGGTTTCTATCCCTTGCTCATTTTCTTCTCCCTCTGATATTCCTATGATTCAAATGTTGCATTTCACGTTATTTTGAAGTTTCCTTAAGCTATCTTCATATTTTTTTTCATGCAGCTGCTCTTTGTGGGTATTTCTTTATACCTTGTCTGCCAGCTCACTAATTGGGTCCTCTGCTTCATCAAGCCTGCTTGTAGTTCCTTCTAGTGTGTTTTTTATTTCAGAAATTGTATTCTTCATTTCTTCCAGGTTCTTGTTTATGGTTTCTATATCTTTTTTCATACTGTTGTAGTTCTCACTCAGTTCCTTGTAGTTGTCTGTGAGATCCTTGAGCATCTTTATAACCATTAATTTGAATTCTATATCTGATAGTTTGGTTACCTCCATTTCATTTAGCTCTTTTAGTGGGGAGTCTTCCATTCCTTTTGATTGCAGGTTCTTTTTTTGTCTCCCCATTTTAGGTGATTCTTTTTGCTTGTTTCTGTGCTTCCTGGTGCTCTGCTTTGCTAGCTGTCTGTGTAGGGTGAACTTTTATGGTAGGAGTTCTCTGGGATTCAGAGTTGTTGTCTCTTTGATCCCCTTTTCTGGATGCTCTAGGTTTACTCTTTCTTCTCTTTGTGTGGGCTCTGTTGTTGTACTTGAGTTTTATCTGTTTGTGCCTCCTTTTTTTGTAGAGACTCTCTCCCAGAGGGTTTACTGGTGTTCACAACTCCCACCTTATCTTGTATGTGATCAGTGGCAGGGAGAAGGGGAAATAGAATAAGACGGCAGGAGAGTATTCTATTGGATTTAAAGTATCAACAAGTAGAGAAGAGATAGGAGACCCTTTGTAAAATTACAGGGATAACTGTGATATTTCACCCAACTAGCCACTTTTTATAAAATGTGAAAAAGAGTTAAGACTCTTATTTGAGCCGAGAAAGAATGTGAGCTGAATCCAGAAAACAGAGCGCTGTGTGAGGTTAGATGGTGAGATGTAGTGAGAGTGAGGGATCGAAACTTGGCATAGTGGGTGAGAGAATGAAGTTAACCACAACAGTAATAAAGCTCAGGAAGACAGTGAAATGGGCCAAGACCAGGGAGGGGTGCTGTTTAGGGTTTACACTCGTATGGAACAATTATTGACAATACAGTGGAACAACAATAATGTGACAAGAACTACATGATCTGAGTAACAAGAGTAGGAAGTGAAAGACCAGTAGTAGTGCGTTACTGGAACACAGGTGAATGGAGAGCAGAAAAATTGAAATGCAATGTGAAAGGGAGAACTAAGAAAATAAGACAAACAATGCAATTAAACAAACAAACAAAACAAAGAAAACTCAACAGAAAGAAGAGAAAGAAAAAAATAAAATAACAAAGTAAATAAAAATAACAAAAAATAATAATAAAATAAAATGCAAGTTTGGTAGGGTAGCAAAGTAAAATCTGTCTGTTTCCCAGTTGGTATCAGCCATCTAATCTCTCTCTGGTTCTGTGTTCAGATGTTTGGTTTTTGGTCCTTTCGCTGCTCCAGGGCTCATTGTCTCACACTCGAGAGATGATGAAAGAGCCTCTTGCTGACTTTAAACCCACCAAGCCAGTTCTGCTGGTCTTCTTGGCTGCTGCAGGCAGAGGGGACTGGGCTTTGCTTTTTCCTTTCCCGTGCTTTTGGGAGGATGGGGGCTGGGTCTGGGCTACATTAGTCCCAGGTGCCCAGCCTCCAGCCCAGGCCTTCAGAGCGCTGCGCGGTCCCCACTGTCCGTCTGCGCCAGGCTGATGACTTGAAGCCACCACACTGTGCCACCGACTAGGCACAGCCTGAACCCTTCCTCCTCCCGCTGTGCTGGCCTGAGTGCTGTGCACTCTCAGAGTCCTTTCCAGGCAGTTCAGTTCCCCTGTGAAATGAAGTCTCTCTGGGGACTGCTCACTCTCTGAGCCCCTGCTGTCCTCCTCTGATCAGTCCATGCGGCACCCCCTCCTTCTCCCTCTTAGCTGGCCCAGCTACTGAGAGGGGGAGGTCCTTGTACAGCGGCTGAGTGCAGGGTTTGTTTGTTTGTTTGTTTGTTTGTTTGTATTGAGTGAGTTTCCCTTGGTTTTGGGCTGCTGTTTTTTTAACAAGCGCTGGGCTTTTCAAACAGCCCAATTCTCTGACCAGTCCTGACACTCTTCGGGTCATGGTCAGTTGTGGCCCAACTCTTCTCCCATCTCCTGGTGTTTCCCTGCTCCCCAATCTCTCTGGTAATGACCTAGCTGGTGTCCACAGTCCCAGCGGGTGAACACCCACTGTGTGCGTCTCCCACTTTGTCTTTATTCCCCTCCGCGACTTCAAGCATCCAGGTCCATCCTGGTGCCGATCTGTCCCCCTTGTTTGGCAGGGGACGGAGCTACTGATTTGGCTGTCCTCCAAGGATCGTATGGTAGGCCCCTGGCTGGGAGCTGCAGCAGCCTTGGTCTCCGTGCAGGTCCCAGGGACCTTACTGTCCCAATGCAATCTCCTCACCATGTTTTTCAATGTCCTCTATAATTTTGGCCTCCAATTTTCATATAAGCTGGGATTCTGTTGGCTGTTCACTCTGTTCCTCAGAAGATCAGCTAGGTGTTCCACCTGTACGCAGGGGGAAGTGGGCTCCATTCTCACCTACCTAGTCACCCCATTACGGACATTTTGATGATGTTAATTCTTCCAATCATGAACATGGTATATGCTTCCATTTAGTTGTGTCTTCCTTAATTTTTCTCTCTTCCTGAGTACAGGTGTTTTACTTCCTTGGTTAAGTTTATTCCTAAGTATTTTATTTTTTTTGTTGCTATATAGTAAAAGGGATTTTTTTTTTTAGTTTTTGTTTCTGATATTTCATTGTTGGTGTACAAAAATGCCTTCAATTTCTGATTGTTGACTTTGTATCTCACTGTTTTGCTACATTCACTTCTTAGGTTGTGTAGTTTTTTGGTGGAGTGTATAGGGTTTTCTATATACACTGTCATGTCATCTACAAACAGTGACAGGTTTACTTCCACCTTTCCAGTTTGGATGCCTTTTATTTCTTTTTCTTGTCTGATGGCTGTGGCTAGAACTTCCAATACTATGATGAATAGAAGTGGTGAAAGTGGACACCTTTGCAGTATGCCTGATCTTAGGGGGAAAGTTTTAGTTTTTGCCTGTTGAGTATGGTGTTGGCTGTAGGTTTCTCATACATGGTTATTATTATGTTGAGGAATGCTCCCTCTGTACCCATTTTGCTGAGTATTTTTATCATAAATGGGTGCTGTACTTTCTCAAGTGCTTTTTCAGCACCTATTGACATGATCATGTGGTTTTTGTCTTTCATATTGTTTATGTGATGTATTACATTTACTGATTTGCAAATATTGTACAATCCTTGCTTCCCTGGGATGAATCTCACTTGATGACGGCTTATAATCTTTTTAATGTATTGCTGGATGCAGTTTGCCAATATTTTGTTGAGGATTTTAGTCTCTATATTCATCAGTGGTATTGGCCTGTAGTTTTCTTTCTTTGTTCTGTCTTTTCCTGGTTTGGGGATTAGGATGATGCTGGCCTCATAAAAAGAGTTTTGGGAGTCTTCGTTCTCTTTGGATGTTTTGGAATAGATTGAGATGAATCAGAGTTAGCTCATCTCTAAATGTTTGGTAAAATTCTCCTGTGAATCTGTCCAGCCCAGGGCTTTTGTGTGCCGGGAGTTATCTGATTACTGCTTCAATTTCACTAGCTGTTATTGGTCTGTTCAGTCTTTCTGCTTCTTCTTGACTCAGTTTTGGAGAATTATATGTTTCTAGAAATTTGTCCATTTGACCCAGGTTTTCAAATGTCTCGGCATGTAGTTGTTCACAGTAATTTCTTATGAACCTTTGTACTTCTGTGGTATCAGTTGTAATTTCTCCCCTTTCATTTCTAATTTTGTTTATTTGGGCCCTCTCTCTTTATTTTCTTGACGAGTCTTGTTGACTTTTTCCCAACCCTCTACTTTCAGTCTGTGCAGGTCTTTAGTTCTAAGGTGGGTCTCCTGTAGGCAGCACACGTGTGGGTCATGTTTTCATATCCATTTTGCTACCCTGTGTCTTTTGATTGGGTAATTTAATCCATTTATATTTAAGGTTATTATTGATAGGTACCTATTCATTGCTATTTTTCCTCCCTTTTACCTATGGTCCTCTGTCTCTCACTCTATACCTTCATCATCTTAAAGCCGTCCCTTTAGCGTATCTTTCGTTCTGGTTTGGTGGAAGTGTATTCTTTTAACCTTCTTTTGTCTGGGAAACTCCTTGTTTCACTTTCCATTTTAAATGAGAGCCTTTCTGGATAAAGTAGTCTTGGTTGCAGGCCTTTGTTTTTCATTACTTGGAATATTTCTTGCCATTCCCTTCTGGCTTGTAGTGTTTCTGTTGTCTGCTGCTAGCCTTATTGGAGCACACTTGCATGTTACTATTTCTCCCTGCTGCTTTTAACATTCTCTGTCTTTAAGATTTGGCATTTTAATTATGATGTATCTTGGAGTGGGCCTCTTTGGGTTTGTCTTGATTGGGACCCTCTGTGACTCCTGAATTTTCATGGCTTTTCCCCTGTACAGGCTAGGGAAGTTTTCTGTCAGTATTTTTTCAAACAAGGTTTCTATCCCTTGCTCCTTGCTCCTTCTGGTTTTCCTGTGATTCTAATGTTGTTATGTTTCATGTTGTCTTGCAATTCCCTTAAGCTATCTTCATACTTTTTGAGTCTTTTTCAGGATGCTGCCTGACCTGGGTCTTTCTTTCTATCTTGTCTTCCAGCTCACTAATTCAGCCCTCTGCTTCATCCAGCCTAATTGTATTTCATTCTAGTGTATTTTTTATTTCAGAAATTGTATTCTTCATTTCTTTGTGGTTCTTGTTTATACTTTCTATTTCCTTTTTCCTGCTGTTGTAGTTCTCCCTCAGTTCCTTGTCGTTGTCACAGTTCCTTGAGCATCCTTATTACCCTTTTTTTTAAATCTATGTCTGATAGTTTGCATCAATTTCATTTAGCTCTTTTAGTGGGGATTCTTCCATTCCTTTCCATGGGGATTCTTTTTAAAAATAAATTATTTATTTTTAGAGAGGGGAAGCAAGGGAGATAGAAAGGGAGAGAAACAGCAATGTGTGGGTGCCTTTCACATGCTTTGTACTGGGGACCCAGCCCACAACCAGGCATGTGTCCTAGGCTGGGAATTGAACTGATGACCTTTTGGTTCTCAGGCTTGCACTCAATCCACTGAGTGACACCAGTCAGGGTGATGGGGATTCTTTCTTTGTTTCCCCATTGTAGGTGACTTTTTGTTTGTTTGTTTGTTTTTGCATCTCAGGATGCTCTGCTTTGCCAGCTGTCTTCATGGATTGGACTTCTGTGGTAGGAGTTCTGTGGGTCTCAGTGGTGCAGTCTCTTCGATCTCCTTGTCTGAATGCTCTAGGGTTGTCCTTTCTTCCATTTGTGTGTGCTGTCTTTGTTGTACTTGGGTTTTATTTGTTGGTGGGTTCTTTCCCCAAGTGGGCTTACTGGAAGTCATAACTCCTACATTGTCTTTTATTCATCCATTTTGAAGCATCCTCTGAACACTTTGGCTTCAAAACTTCATTTCAGCTAAGATTCTGTTGGCTCTTCACTTTGTCCTTAGCAAGACCAGCTAAGTGTCCCAGTTGGGTGCACAAGCAAGTGGGCTCAGCTCACACCTATTTCACTACGATCTTTGTTTCGGATTTTTCATTTTTTTGTTGTTATTGAGTTCAATGAGTTCCTTATATACTTTGGATATCAACTCCTCTCAAATATATCACTTGCAAATATCTTCCCCCATTCAGTAGGTGTCTTTTTGTTTTGTTCATGGTTTCCTTTGCTGTGCAGAAGCTTTTTAGTTTGGTGTAGTCCTATTTGTTTATTTTTGCTTTAATTTCCTTGCTTGAGGAGACATATCCAAAAAGATATTGCTTGGACTGATATCACATAGTTTATTACCTATATTTTCTTCTAGGAGTTTTATGATTTGGCACCTTATATTTAAGTCTTTAATCTATTTTGAGTTTATTTTTGTATATGATGTAAGGGAGTGGTCAAATTTCTTTTTTATTTTTTGGAAGCAGTCTGTCCCCTTTTCCCCACACTAACTGAAAAGACTCTATTCTCCATTGTATACTCTTGCCTTCTTTGACATAGGTTAATTGACCATATAAGCAAGGGTTTATTTCTGCTCTCTCTATCTTGTTCCACTGATGCAGGTGTCTTTTTTTGTGTCAGTACCATACTGTTTTGATTATTATAGCTTTGTAGTATAGTGTGAAATCACAGAGCATTACTTCCAAGTTTGTTCTGCTTTCTCAAAATTGATTTGGCTGTTTGTGATCTTTTGTCATTCCTTATAAATATTATGATATGTTGTAATTCTAAAGAGATGTCATTGGTATTTTGATAGGGATTGCATTGACTCTGTAGATTTCTTTAGGTAATATTGTCACTTTAATTATTTCAATTCATGAACATAGTATATCCTTACATTTATTTCTGTTTGTTTGTTTTTTAAAGTTTACTGGACTTCTGGCCAAGATGGAGGCATAGATAGACACACTGTGTCTCCTCGCATAACCAAAAGAAAGACAACAACAAATTTAAAAAGAAAAAACAACCAGAACTGACAGAAAATCAAACTGTATGGAAGTCCAACAACCAAGGAGTTAAAGAACAAACATTCATCCAGACTGGTAGGAGGGACGGAGACAGGCAGCTGGGTGGAGAGGACTGGTGACAAGGCAGTGACTGGCGGACTGGGCGAGGTGGTGCATGTGGACTGCGTGGTCCCACAGTTGTGTGCACATAACCCAGGAGGAACAATTGGGGAGCCAGACAGACCACACAACCCAGGGCCCCAGTGTCGGGAAATAAAGCCTCAAACCTTTGATTGAAAACACCTGTGGGGGTTGAGGTGGCAGTGGGAGAAACTCCCAGTCTCACTGGAGAGCTTGTTGGAGCAGCCCACAGGGTCCTAGAATGTACACAGGCCCACCCACCTGGGAATCAGCACCAGTAGGGCCCAATTTGATTGTGGGTATTGGGGGAAGTGACTGAAAGCCAGCAGAGAGCTGAGTAAGTGGCACTGCTCCCTCTCTGAACCCTCCCCCACAAATAGCGTCACAATGCAGTGACACAGTTTCCCCCACCCTGGTGAACACCTAAGGCTCCGTCCCTTATTTGTAACAGGCACGCCGAGACAAAAAAAAAAATGGCCCAAATGAAAGAACAGATCAAAGTCCCAGAAAAAATACAACTAAGCGATGAAGAGATAGCCAACCTGTCAAATGCACAGTTCAAAACACTGGTAATCAGGATGCTCACAGAATTGGTTGAATTTGGTTGCAAATTAGATGAAAAAATGAAGGATACAATAAGGGAAATGAAGGAAAATGTACAGGGAACCAACAGTAATGGGAAGAAAACCAGGACTCAAATCAATGGTGTGGACCAGAAGGAAGAAAGAAACACTAAAGCACAACACAATGAAGAAACAAGAATTCAAAAAAATGAGGAGAGGCTTAGGAACTTCCAGGATGTCTTTAAACATTCCAATAACCAAATCATAGGGGTACTGGAAGGAGAAGAGGAAGAGCAAGAAATGGAAAACTTATTTGAACAAATAATGAAGGAGAACTTCCCCAATCTGGCAAAGGAAATAGACTTCCAGGGAGTCCAGGAAGCTCAGAGAGTCCCAAAGAAGTTGGACCCAAGGGAGAACACACCAAGGCACATCATAATTACATTCCCCAAGATGAAAGATAAGGAGAGAATCTTAAAAGCAGCAAGAGAAAAGGAGACAGTTACCTACAAAGGAGTACCCATCAGACTGTCAGCTGATTTCTCAAAAGAGACCTTGCAGGCAAGAAGGGGCTGGCAAGAAGTATTCCAAGTCATGAAAGCCAAGGACCTACATCCAAGATTACTCTGTCCAGCAAAGCTATTATTTAGAATGGAAGGGCAGATAAAGTGCTTCCCAGATAAGGTCAAGTTCAAGGAGTTCATCATCACCAAGCCCTTATTATATGAAATGTTAAAGGGACTTATCTAAGAAGATCAAAAATAGGAACAGTAAAATGACAACAAACTCACAGCTATTAACAACTGAACCTAAAACAAAAACAAAAACAAACTAAGCAAATAACTAGAACAAGAACAAAATCACAGAAATGGAGATCACACAGAGGGTTATCAGCAGGGGAGTGGGTAGGGAGAGAAG
>VMDR010012065.1:0-13625 GCA_007922815.1 Macrotus californicus
AAACAATGAATGAAACCAGTTGTCCTCTCTTAATTACATGTTGGCTAATAAATAGAATTTTTTCACTCAAAACTACCAGAAATCACTAAGACAATAGCTTGGTCACCTTAATAGCAAAACCTTTGAAATTTAGCATTTTCTTTCCTCATTACCTCTCATCACATGCTGGGTCCACATCTCAACGTTTTACTCTAAAGAGTAAATATTCTGGTTGATATTCTGCTCCTAATCTGCTCTCTTTAACAGCAGACATTCCGTGACTATGTGCTGGACTGTGACTGTTCGGTACCCAACTGCATGATTACTTTACATGAGGTGCTGCGTGTTATGAGCCCTATTTTTTAATAATCTTGACACAGTTTGAACTGCATCTACTAGCCCTCCACTCATTTGCATAGGAAATAAGCACATTTATGACTATCTTACTCTTTGGGTAATCTGTACACTCTGCCTTTGGTTTTAATATTTTATTTGCTAATATAGTTCAGTGCATATGGGACACAGAAAGTGGATTGCTTGATAAGCACATTTAGAAAAAATGAGAAAAATAAAAGCAAATCTGGAAAGTAGATTGCCTGATAAAGTCATTTAGGAAATATGAAAAAACTAAAATCGAATGTGGAATGCTTTTGATATGAAACGCAATCTGAACGTTTAGAAGAATAAAGTTGTTAAGTCATCCATTACACATCTGTGAGTTCTAATGTAAGGCACCGTGACTAGAACAAGAGACAAGGAAATGTGTAAAAAGGAATAAGCACTTGGGATGACATAACACCCAAGGAAATAAGAAGAGGTGTAATGCTCTCTGCCTTCATTAGTGTGTCTGTGGCTTTTTCAAAGAGAGGTGGCGTGGTTGTAGACAGCAGAAGAGAGAGTCTCAGTCTCCCTCTCTGATTTTGTCACCTTAAATAAATCACTTAAACTGTTCTAATCATTATAGAATAATAATGCCTCCCTCACAGAACTGTTGGAAAGATTAAGTTAAATGGTATACCACTGATGAGGTCGCCTGGCCTATTATATATATTTATGAGGATTTTATTTTCTGCTCCCTCTTGTAAAAGTTTAGAGACATGATTGTTGCTACAGTTACCTACGTGTTTTCAAACTGATACTCTTAGCACGGCAGGAGCCTCAAGCCCAGAAAAAATAAGTGACTCAGCAGAGCACCCCAGCTAGTTGGAGAGAATGCCTGTTTCTTGTTGATGAGTCTCCTAACAATGGCCACCAGTGGTGGTCCCAAAATGACAACAAACTGAAATCCCCATCAGATGCTCACCTGGAAACCTTATGTGTCTTTGGTCCCCAGTCCAGGATACTCATTAGGATCCCTAGAGAAGTTTTACAAAAAATACGGAGGCCTAAACCCATCCCCAAAGATTCAGATTTCACTGGGCTGGATGAGGCCATAGAAGAGTGATTTTTGTTTTATATTAGGTGGCTCATTGTTTCAGAGTGTCCCAGGTGTTTTCACCTTATAAACTCCTGCAATATCAAGTATCTGAACCCTGGTCCCTGTCACCTACCCCCAACCCCATGCTCTGAAATGAGGAGTATGAGCTGATCCTACTGTGCGTGTTGAAGACCCAAAGTTCAGGAATCAAGACTGAAGGGTGGAAGAAGAAGGTGGGGTGAGAAGCTCTCAGCCAGCACAAAGATAAACTGCTAAACAGAGAGAGAGCGGCACCTCTGAAGTGACAAGAACAGCTTCCTTGACCAATTTTAATCAGTCTCCTTTGAGCCCTCTTCTAGACTAGGTCTTGCCCTTGGCCTGCTCAGCCCAGTTTAGCAAGAATCACCCACTCATCCTTCATATCTAATCAAGTTCCTCATAGTAACCGTCCATCTACTGACCCCCTCAATCTGCCCACAGGCCACAAATCCCCATCTGTCTCTGACTTTTGACCTGGCAATCCCATTATCCTAAACACACTTCATGTGTATTAACTTACTTAATTTTCCCAAAACCTTATGAGGCAGGAATTAAGAAACCACGATTCAAGTAGACTAAATGAGTTTCCAAATTCACAAGCTACTAAACGATATAACCAGAAATTGAACCAAAGGCTACGTGATGTCAAAGCCTGAGTTCTCCCTCCACAGCATTCTGCTCTCCCCTCACCAAACCCTACGCCCTGGATGCACAAGAAGGAAGGACACTGGGGCTGGCACAAAGAAATTCCTATCTTTAACTCCTGCTACAAGCATTCAACCCACACTGAAAAGTAGGTTCTCATGGCAGACAAGTTCAACTGTAGAAATTATATTCAAGCATATACGTTTCCTAGTGTGTTACAGATCTCTCTGGTCCTGTGTGGGACATCGTGATTCTTCTCTGACATTCAGCCCCATCACAATCAAGTTATTCTTTTGTTGACTTGTACTACTCACAGACACTATCAACATTTCCTTTCTGAATTACTTTGCTGTATACTCCTCACTGAATACAAAATGCTACTCTTAAAGAACACACCAGAGAGTAGGCAAGGTCCTCTGATTCACATGGAAGTGCACTAGGGAAAGGAAAGAGGGCCAACGGATAACCAGACCACTGGCATGGTATTCTAGAAATAAATGGACCATATGCTTTTTCATCATTTCCCAATACAAACTAAAGATTTTTATAATCAAAATGACTGAAGTCAATTAATACACATTATATCAGGCAGGAAATATACTGTATCCCATGCATGTTAAAATTTCACACTTAAAATAATCACAATCTATTAGCCAGAAAAGAAAGTGTTCCAGCCCTAGCTGGTGTGGCTCAGTGGATTGAGCACTTGCCTGGAAACCAAAAGGGTGCCGGTTCGAATCCCAAACAGGGCACATGCCTGGATTGTCAGCCAGGTACCAAGTTGGGGGCATGCGAGAGCCAACCCATTGATGTTCCTCTCCCTCCCCTACCCTTTCTCTAAAAATAAATAAAACCTTAAAAAAAAGAAGAGAATATTCCTACAGCATTCCCACACCCCATCCCCATTTATAAACAGGATTTCGTAACACGTTATTTAACACCTTCTTTATGCACGCCCAGAGGAAAAGATACCATGACCCAATTTTGATCTCCTTTCCAGAATTTTGAATAAATTATTTCTTTTATTTTTGTATGATTAAACCAACTTCATAAGAGGAAGCTTTGCAAGGGTGTTAAAATTTTTAATATAATCTTGTTACTTAAACTACAAAATTCTGGTAATTTTGCCAAATGAACAACCTATTGTACTAGGGCTAATATTAATATGACGTTCCAAGAAATTCTGCCATTTATAGATATCAAGGGAAACTGTCGTGGGTGTTGGCTAAAGGGACCATGCCAGCTGGCCAATGAAGGCTATCCATTGGCTGAAGCGTGTGTCAGAATCTTCTTCTCCCTAAGGCTATAAAAAAGCACATGTCCTTGGCAGCCGATAAGAATAAGTTAAATGAGTCAATGTTCAAACATGTGCCAGTATGAAGTGAGCACAATTTATTCAAGGCTATAGAAGAGGCAACTTCTATAATTCCCCTTGCCCTTCCTCACCTCTCCCCAATATAACTGTACAAATCAACAAATACCAACAAAGACACTAAGCTCAACATAGCAAATGAATGAAGAAACTCCAGCACCTACGATGTTCTAGAATAATATTTCTTGTTACCTCTCCTAGTCAAGCACATATTTCAGTTATACTAAATTTTGCTTTCCTCTGAAAACTTCTCAAGTTCCCTTCAGGAAACACCTGTAGCACATTTCCAGGCATCACAATTTTAAGATGTAAATATTCAGTCTGGGATTATCTATTTGCACAAAGCACCAAATTTCAGAGTCTGGGCACTCTGAAATCAAGGATATTGAGCTTTGTATTCCCAGGACCCAAGAGAATAAAAGTTGGCTAGTAGGCTCACAATAATATTTATTGATTGAGTAAATAAATAGATGGATGCTTGAAGGAATGAATGAATAAGTCAAGCTGAGATTTAGGTAAGGTCTGCCACTTGAGCAGGGATATTCTTCACATGGCATACAGATTTGAGCAAGTAAAGGATTTACTTAATTCTCCATAAATTTGCACATAAGAAAGGATCTCTATGTTCCCTCCATTATCACCTTCACTCCTATTCTTGTATCTCAATTCACAGAATTTGCTAAATTGAGAGATAATAAAACAGGACTAAATCAATATCAACACTTACTTAGTAATATAGTTCTGAAAACAGACGTTCAATGCATTGCTGAAATATCAACATCCGAAAATCCATTAATGGTATAACTACATGACTTTGCATGCACCACACTTTCCAGGAGGTGCCCCTGCTTCAGAGCCATGCATCATAGCGATTTGGCTCTGTGTTGTCACTAGTGTTACGTAGACGATGACTTTGGTGTGTATTTGCAGATAGAATCCCTCTCCACTCTGCAGGCTCACTACCCTGTTTCACTGGGAGTCTTGGTTTTCCCAGGTGCTGCTGCCCTGCAGCTTGGTGTAGCTGTTGATGTTAATTAATTTATGCAAATCAGCTAGATACCATTCCTGACTAATGTCTTCACTGCTTTATTAATGTTGAATACTGCAAGAGACTGTTGGACATGTATGACACAATATCTGCTTAAAGAATAACTACTCATTTGATTAATTTAGACCCTGAAAAGCAATATTTGATCTCTTCTAGTTGACACTAACAAAATTTACAACTTAAAAAAATAATTGCACTTAGAAATAAAACTAAGTTTTACAAATTTTCTACATATGACACTGGCATCTAGCACCCTTAAAATAGCTGTAGGCATTTACAATCTAAAAAAATAACAATCAAATGAGTAGCAGGGGAAGTGCAATCTGTGCCAGGCTCTGTGCTTCGCGTGCTTCAACAATCTCAACAGAACAACCTAGCCAGGCAGATGTGGCGGCCGTTCTAAGACCCTAACTTTGACAACTCGCACCAAAGCCCAATTCTTAAGCACTCTGACGTGTAGACCAAAATAGATCACACACTCAACAAAGTGCATACAATTGATGGAAGTCATTTTTATCACTGATCCTTCTAAATGTTTGTGTTTTCTGACTTTATTTGTATTAATTCCCCCACTAGGCATTAAGCTTCTATGAGAGCTGAATTGATATCTCACAGCACTCCACATTACTCACAAACACAATGCCCATTAAAAAGGAGATTGTACTTAAATATGTTTCATTGATTGAATTTTACACATTTATTTCCTATCAATTTGATAGAAGTCAAAATGATTTCATTCTCCTCCTTAGATACTCTTCTAAGTAACAAATACTTACCGGAAGGCATTTTTGGTATCAAAGGGAAGCATTCATTACTAGAGAACCCATAGTTTTTATCAGGAGGATTGGAAGCAAGGCTTAAAAGAAATGAATGGCCCTATACAATTATTTATTCAATAAATATCCACCGAGTTCAAGGCACTGTAATTATATGGTTGAATACAATGAGTTCACAATCTAATAGATGGAATAACAGAAGTGTAAAAATAACTATAATTTTATAATTCATTTCTATTTTTAAAAAACTGTAAGAAAAGAGGTATTGTGGTACCAAGGAAAATGATTACCTCTGCTTGAAAGAAATCAGAAAATGTTTTTTTGACAGACACCTCATGCAGAATCTGAAAAATAAGAAAAGTCCGTGTCGGGCAGGAGAAAGAAGATAATAAAAAAAACAGAAAACCAGAGCACCGGACAGGTGTCTGAGGGAGGGCCAAGGACTCTCCAGGAGACAAGAAGGTTTAGGAGGAAAAAAGACCAGGAAGGTAAAACTGAAGCAAAATCCTGAGTCCTTCAACACTAAGCTAAGGTATTCAGTTCATATTAGAACGTATTACTTAAAATACCTATAATGACTCTATGCAGATACAAAGTGTCAGAGGTGAGAGGTTGTCATTGCTGATGTTTTTCTTCTCCAAAATCCTTTAACTTGAAAATGAGACCATTCTGTACACTGACTTGTCCTTTCTGGTGAGGGCCTATGTCAGCACTACAGGAAGAGATTGTGTGTTTTGACCTGACTATCCTACTATCATGGTGTGTGGCTTCTGGGGGAAAAAAAAATCACTCTATTTCTTTATTGTCTAATATTTCCTCTTAACAAAGGGATGATTAGGTCAAGTGCACCTAACACTCAACACTCTGTATTTTATCAAGCCAAAGTGGTGGCAGCCACATGGTTGTAAGACACAGGAATTGTGCTTGGCATGACCCAAGTCAACCACTTTCTCATAAAGGCTTCATTACACACATACACACACACACATACACACACTTTCATCTCATGGCATTTTCTTTTATGCAAATCATTTAGTGACACAGTCTCAAGTTTCAAGATGTTTCTTGTCTAAAGAAAGCATCATAAATTAAAAATTAAATTATAACTTCCTAAGTAAAAATAAAGGGCTATGATCACAAATACGTGGTACAATTGAGTCCATGTTTGGTGGTAGAGTAAATAATTCTTGGAGGAGGTTACATTTGAGTTGAAGTGAAGTGAGCAAAATGGGCAAACATTTCACTTAAGATCATTTAGCTGTAAAAAAGTCACTGGCATAATTTTAAGGTAGAAAGATAAAGTATGGAGCCACTATAAATATATATACACACACATACATAGCAGGGGACCCCAGAACAATGAACTAAGTCAGCCTCAAGGCAAGGATGTGGCACACTGAATCTATGGCACAAAAATGTCATACCTTGACATGTGTGTGACTCAGCTTCTCTCTAAATACCTCTCCTCATTGACAATCAGATTCCTGACCCTTGATTCTACATACCTTTTGTCTACCTTGTATCTTCTCCTCATAAGCCTGGCTTGCTGGGACTCCTGAAGGACCCAACTGTCTATCCCATAGTTGGTGACTGAGACATTCATTTGGTCTGTCAATTCTCCATACATCACTGTTCCCTCGAAATGCTACCTCTCAGTTCAAAGTCATTAGATATAAGGAATCTCACTGGCACAGTTCACCTTTTCATGTCTATGTATTGGCTCCTTATAGCTCAATGCCCACATTGTGCCCAATCAGTTGCTTCTACAGGTAGAGGAGAAGGGGTGGGGACTGTGAAATGTAGAGCTGTGCCACCCCCTTCAGTAGAAACTGTGGGAAAGGCAGTCCCTCCAGACAAGGATGGCTCTGGAAGGCTCTTGTCATGTCCAAGTTATAGGGTCCCAGGCAGAAAGAGACCACATCCAGAGGCAGGGAAGAGAAAGGCATGCATGGGGAATTGCAAGCCTAAAACAGTTAAGACACAGCTTCTGACAAGAGAATACAGGCCACCATGTAGGACATTGTATTAAAGGAAGACAAATTACAGTGGAAAGACTTGAGGAGCCTCCTGCCATGACCACATGGGAGAAGATGAAGACTTTACCAAAGGCAGGGACAGTGGGATTAGAGGAGGGAAGATGGGTTTCAGAGGAGTCTAACAGGTGATATTTACTAATCTATGTCATCAATTACGGGTGTAAAATGAAGAAGTTGAAGAAAACTAACTCCCAAGTTTCTAATTTACGCAACTGTGTAAAAAGCAAGGTAGTTCATTGAATCAGAAATGGAAGTTGGAGCCATTTATTACTGGGGAGGGAGGCAGAGGTTGCAGGGAAACCAGCAGAAAGGAAACGGATGTGGAGAGGAAGATAATGAGTCCAATTCAAACCACATTTAAGGTGGGTATGATCTATCTAAGAAGAGCCAGTACGTAGTCGTGACCAGAACAGTGAAGCAGTGACAGGGCTCTAAGCCCAACATAAAGACTTGCTGATCATCCCTGATAACCTTGGATGAGAACTAGGAAAACAGGAAGTAGGAGGAAACACGGAGAACCCTGAGAAGTTGTCACATCTTCACTAACAGAGAGACATTACTTTGCTGCTGCCATGAATGGGCTCAACTCCCCCAGTAGACTCAAGTCGACTTGAGGACAGGCATGTCTCGTCTTTATCCTTGTGCAGGAAGTGCCAAGTTCAGTGTCTGCTGGCACAACAGGGAAGGAAATACAAGCACTTCATTATACAGACACCAAATCAACTATTTCCTGAAGGGCAGAGATGTTTTTCTTTTGTTTTTTCAGTAGGGAATATGATGAGAGAAGTCACTAGGGAACTTGGAGTCATTATAAGGTACTAACTACATATCAGATTTATTAATAAAGAATTGATCCCACCCACGAGTATCAAATAACCAAAGACCTACCTATGTATTTGGAATAAAAATGTACTCTCTTCTTTGTTAATTGAAAGCCTGAGTAAAAAAAGGCAAATGTATAAATTTGTTAAAACTCACCACACTATTTATAGATTATGGATGAATTTTACTGTGAATAAAATAAACCTCAATTTTAAAAATATACCTGTGGTTGATAAGAAAATAATTCACTATTTGTTTCTTTTTCAATTTCCCAACAAATACTCATTTACTGAGTACACACATATCATAATCCTTTTTAGGTGTTCAAAATACATAAAATATGAGTACACCCAAAGGCCTTATTCTTAAGGGGCTCAGGGTTTGGGGCTGGGCCAGGCATGCAAATGAATCAGTACAATGGATTATCAGTGAAGTAAGAGTACCATGTGTCCAACACAGCTCTATAAAAAGATTTTGAACTTTGTCTCCTCTGTGGCCCTAGGTCAGATATGCAGGGGGAAATGAAGCTGAAAGCCCCACTTCCTAAACTCATGAATGAGTACATTAGCACAACTGTGTGTCCTAATTACATATGTAACTCATCATAAGAGGCACGGACAAAAAGGAAAACAGATGCAGGTAGTCCCAGTGTGGATCATTCTGTTCTAATCAATAACTCTCCCCCCTATTATATAAAATGCTGAGTACAATGGGCAGCGGGCTGGGGAGGGGGGTGGGGAAGGGAGTAGGCTGAGAGAGATTCGCTATTGATACTTTAAAAATGAATACTGAAAAAAGGTCCATTACTCAAGTAATCTTGCATCATTTTCACCAATAACTTCAATTCTACTCACACAACAACTCAACAGACTTGAGGCCTGAGAAATAAACCACCTGAAAAATATTCTAATATGCTTCAAGTAACACAGTTCTTACTCAGAAAGGTAGATATTAATTTCTGATAAAGAAATCTATTTTCTGGATTTTCATTTAATAGAACTGCCAAAGTTTTCGCAAATACTATAAGAAGTTATTTTTTAAAAGTTGGATAAAGAGATAAAATTGTTGATTGTTTTTATTGTTTAGTATGTATAGTACTGTGAACACTACAGTTATTTAAAAAAAAGTAATTTCTACAAGGAATATAACAAGGCATGTAGGACAAGGACAAGATATCTTTAGCCAGGCATGCTAGCCACTGAGGCATTGAACCTTTACAAACCCATTACGTGTTGTTTCCTAGAGTATCTTATGGTGTATGGTTAATTTGAAGAAATAAAGACTTAAATACTGTATATTTAAACCCTAAATGAATATGGGTATGAAAAATTACCAAAGTATTTCACTAAAGGGAAAAGAATCAGTGTAATTATACATTTAAAGTAACTGTGCATTTTAATCACTAAAGATAAATTAACTGCAAAAAGAGGAGATTCTCTTCTATTACAGACATATCAACATACTGTATAAATTGTAATATTCAAGATTTACTCCAATTATGTTTATTCTGCTCGACATAAATATACACAGATGGTATATCTATCGTGTCCTGGAAAGGCTTTCTTTGAATATATATTTGCATACTTATGACAGTGTTATTGCCAAAATTTCATCATTTGGGTTGTTTTGGATACTGAGATATTACTGAACTATGCCTTTTCACTGCTTTTAAAAATGCTACTCCTTTTCTTGTAATGCTGGAATTCCTCTCAACTCCCTAAAAGCATCTTTCTCTGAATAAGACTTCTCATAAGACATGAGTAGCCGCTTTACTAGTACATCAAATCAAGAATCTTAACAGAAGTACTCACATGAGGTAGAAGTTACAGATCCACTTGAGAACATCATGTTATTTTCTGCAGTTTAAGAGCATGGGAAATCTCAGTTTTCACCCTCCCCACCATACGAACAAACTAACTCTGAAATACCATAAAGCTACTAGTTATTAGCAAATGTGCTACAAAATGCCTTAAGAACGACAACATTATTTTTGAATTTGTCAATCATCACTAAATACTGTTATCATCATCGGAAGATTAGGATATCTAAATTGAACTGCTACTAGTATTCTGCATTCTGTTATATTTGCAGTGTTTTAACTTAGCTATTTTTGCAATTGTCTTTTGTTTCCGACATCTACACATTTGGAACTAACAAATATTGAACAGGAGACAAATTATGATAAATGATGTCTTTCTCAAGATGAGATCTCTCTGGATGGGAAACAGCACTGTACATCTCACTGATGTTATTCCTCACCAGCATCCACGGCAGTATTTTTCATGCTCATGGGAACTAGTGGTAAATTATGGGAAATTAGTTCATGCTTAATATTTATGCTACAGGGATTAATATTCAAAGATGAAATGGCAGGTGGACAGACCTGATAAAAAGCAAGTGGGATTAAAATGTTAGGGGAACAGGTAGTGCAATTTACTGCTGCCTAACGATAAAGACTACTGGCCGAAGGAAAAAAAAAAAGGCACTTAAAAATATAATACACGAATAAATTGTTCTAAGGCCCCAAGAATCAGAACCATACAGCAAAGTTCTGAGCCATAGACTGAAAATTGTAGGGCCCCTGTTGAAAATTAATACATCTGGTTTAGAAACTCACTGAACAACAGTGTATGTGTGGTACCACGGGTAAGCCACACAAAGCAGCACTGTATCTGAATACCGTTAAATGTAGAACACTCGGTTGGAATGATGAGACAGTGACATTTTTTAACAACTGTCAATGGCTTGTCACTTGGTTCACACTGCCATCACTAAGGCACTAATGACAACCTCACAGGTCAGAGTTCCAGGCAGAGGTCTGGCAACCAAGACACAGAGGGAATAGAAACGTCCAGACTGTTGAATGTAAGAGTTTACAACCCCTTGGTCCAAATGTCAGCCTGGCTCCAACCTACATCAATGCAATACAATGCCCGGATTCATATCGGCCATGATGTGTCTAATTTTAAATAGTGATTCTTAATTAACCTTCCAACACACTATGCTTTGATTGGTTTCTTTACCCAAGTGGTCAGCCACAATTGGTATCCTAGGTCACAAAATACGTGTAAAGAATTTAAAAATCGCAATAATGTGACATTAATGAGTCTCTAACCATAATATTGAGTACTCTTTTTTCAAAATAAAAAGTACTTTTATGCAAGACTTCACATATTTTCTTAAAGAACATATTTACCTCAGCAAGCTGATTCTTCATAGCTAAGTTATAAATCAAAGACCGTATCCTGTGTGAGGATAAATTTATGAGATCACTGTGGTTCCCAGAAGTTTTATTTCTGTCAAAGGTTGGCAAAAGTGACTCACTAATGTTACACTAATTTCCACAGCAGCAGGTTGTGTGTCTATGAAGAGAGGCCTGGTGTGAAATGCATTCAGTCAGACTGGCTGATGGCAACTCCAGAGAGGAGGGAAGAAGTTCCACCAATCTGACTTGCCTTGGAAATCAGGAACATCCAAGGCCATTCCTTTTATACAATTTCCTGACTAGCCAGCCACATGGACAGCATTGCTGACACTTCACTGAAATCATCTGATTACTATAAAATAAAGCAATCTACTAGTTTCATTGTCTCCATACTTTCCCCTTACCATAAACAGAAAAATAGGGATGCGCCAGTTAATGCTCGCACAGTGCGCTTTATTACTGTGGAAATGGTTCTTAATTTACGGGCCCAGCGTGCAAGACCACATCTCTATTCCCTTGTCCGTTTGCTATTTTCATCTGATTTCAACCCAACAGCAGCCATCGCTTGCATTCTTCATTATCAGGGTTTACAGTAAGTCACACGAAAGAAAACACTCCTTTTGGGGGTGAGCATTTAGATGACTTGACACATCAGCACCTGGACCTTATCAAGCCAGCAAATGGTTCTGCGTGATTACCAAGAGTCTCATTACATTTCCTTCCCTGGGTAATTTGGAGCCCAGACAAAACGCTATGAAACAAAAATGAGTAATCCCACATACTGACTAAGGAAATTCTAATATTGCAATGCATACTGTTTCCTGTGAAATACATGCTCAAGGGATAATACTGCTAATAGAAAAATGCCTTTTCTTTGGAGAATCTATGGGTCACAAAATGGCCTTGCCTGACCAACAAAAATGATGGATTCAGAAAATGCAAAAGAGGCTTCAATATTTATTTGCAGACTGTACTGCTCACCTTTCTGATGCTCAAAGCAAAGAAAGCTACACACACAGACAAATCCTTTTGTACAGACTGAAATTCACATGAATTGGAAATGGCTCAAAATTACCAAATAAAATCTGCCTGGACTCCATTTGTAAGATGTGATCATCTAAATCGAAAAGCTGAATACAGCACACAAGGTTTATCAACAGAGTGTACTTTATCAACAGATACACATACACACACACACACATATGTAAATGGATATAGAGGTATAGTTCTGGTAGTAATTTGGGCATATAAATATATATGTAGTATACATACATTTTTCTATACAGCATTTTTATTTCTAGAAAGGGGTCTTTACTTGCCTAATAGTACCATGTATTTTACTCTTTGGTTGTCTCTCAGTGTATTAAAAATAGTCAACTTAATGACATCATTCTTATTATTGTCACGGCATCTTTCAACACATTCTCATATTATGAAACAGCGTTTGAATCTCAGGGCAGGTATTACCATACCATCTGCATTTTACAAAAGGCGATACTGAAGCTAAGAAAGCGTAAATGACTGAGGCAGAACAGGACTCTACATTATGACAGCCACGCTACCGTTTCTCCCCTTGTCTCCTGCTGTTCTGCATGAAAGATGTGCTGTGAGTATGAATGCTGCTATTGGTATTACTTACACTACACCAGGGTTTCAACATGGCCCTAATACAATCCAGTTAGCAAAGTCAGTATCACGGCATCACTGCCTACAGAAATTTCCACTCAACCCTGGTGTCTTTTTTCATTTCTTTTCCAGAGCAAAATGAGCAATTCCACATAGTCAAAAGGCCATGTTCAAATTTTCACTTCAGTGTTAGCATTATTGTAACTCTTCTGATGCTTATTTAATTAGTGTAACTCCTGCAGTTACAGACTAATACAAGGCTGTATAAAGATCTACTTTTGCTCACCAGGTGGTTTAACCACTTCATGGAAATCACTTGTAGCATCATTAATAGCCTTAGTCAACTACGTATTTAGTGCTGAGCTTCCATGCCCAAAAATGGTCTATTAAAACTTGGCAATGAGGCATTGGCTATATATATATTGTCAATTTTTCATATATGTCCACATGGATTAAAATGCAGTGGAGTTGTCTTTATTATATATAAATTAACTGTGTGATGCCCAGATGTTTTCATAAAAGAACATTCTTAAGGTAACTGCAATAGAATACTGTTAATACTGGTTGCATGTTTTAATTTTATAAAGCACCTTTTTAGGAAAACCGGAGAAACGTTTCATGTTATCCACATACTAAACATCTCAAATGCTTTTAATAAAA
>VMDR010012065.1:13725-27325 GCA_007922815.1 Macrotus californicus
CTGCTCAACATTTTTTTTTTTTTGGTATGATCAAGCCCAAACCATTGTGACTGTCTTATTTTGGACATGCTTCTGCTAATTATCTTTTGTAATTATTTCACTTTTTGAAGTATTACTTTGTAGTTTCAAAGTAGTAGAATATGAAAACCTCTGAAACCAAACAGCTTACTCTAGATAATTTGCATCCTACTTTTTATTAGGAGGGATATTTTTGTAAATTTTACTTAAAATCTAAAGTGATGAAGCTTAATGACAGTTTAATAAAATGCAATAAAAATCAAAAGATTTCTTAAGAGCAAGTCATCATGATGATACCCATCTGCTATCACCAAAGAATTTCTCCACAAGATTATTTGAAGAAAATTCAAATTCTAAGAAAAATAAAAAACATGACGTTATTCGAAGTGGATTATTTTTAAGAAGAAACTGTTAAAGCCTTATCAAATAGTCCTTTAAATATACCCTTTAATGAACTGCGCCAGTGATCAAACATATGGATATCATTTCCCTTGTACTACACATGGGCAAGAGTTACAGGAAATATCATTAGCAGAATGTGTTGCAGATTTGATTGCACCTCCTAACATTTGAAAAATAGTTTGATGTGTCTTATGAGCGCAACATGTGCCACATTCCTAATTATTACTCAACTCCACATCTTCTCTCTCGCATCCCTGGAATATGTTGAGGCGATAATAATGTTCCTCCAGATGAAAAGAAGACATGCTCAGGAGCAGATGACACACACAAAGAAAATAACGTATACACTGGCTTTTTTAAGGGTAATAAAAGGGCTGGGAGAGCTGCTGGCCAGCATCCTGGGGCAGGATAGGCATCAGTTGGGGAGTTCTTCTGAGGGGGTCAGCCTCACCTAGGAACCAGCCTTCTGTGCTGTGGGCAGGAGGGGCAGGGCCAAGGAGACTTACAGAATGGTTTCATATTCTCATTGGTGACTTTTTATCTCCTGGACATTATTAAGTTATAATCAATTTCCCACTAGACCCTTTTATGTGATTATCACCAACACTAGAGCATCCGAATGGTAGGAGGGAGGGAGGGAGGGAGGATGGGAAGGAAGGATAGGAGGGGATGGAGGAGGTGAGGGAGGGAAAGGGAGGGATGGAGGGATGGAAAGGTACCTTTGCTTTCACCACTACCCAAGTACGCAGAAGGCTGGGAAAGAAGGCCATCCATCTCCTTAGGGGATCCCCTCAGGACCTAAGAATTCCTGATCTCTTCCATATGCCTTCCCCACAGAAGATCAACAGTTGGACCACTGTTCCATGAACTGCATGGAATGTCAAACATTTTTTTTAAGTTTTAGAATTATCACAACACACGCCATAGTATATAGGTATTGAAATCACAGACAGACACAGCCTTGTCTAATGTAGAAGAGAAAAAATTATTTATTGCAATGTCTTTGAATTATGAAGAGCATCAGAAGACGAGGCCTTCAAGGTTCCACTATCCTCTTTGTTCCCCTCTGAGTTTCTGTAGTCACTGACTGAACAGGGCTCTCTGTGCCTCCATTGTTAGCGTCACAGCTTCTTCAGACTTGCTGGAACTCTGGAAATACCTCCCAGGTCAACTCTTCTGCTCACAAGCTTCTTCTCTCTCCAGGCTGCCCACAGCCGGTATCTTCACACACACCTGCTGTCTCCTCAATTTAATAACTTCTATTTCTCATGAAGCTTTAATTTATATAGTAGACTTTTATACTGACCATGGCTAAATGAGCTATACTTCAATTATTTTAAGTGTCCTCAAAAGCAGTAATGTTGCCCCAGTAATTTTGACATTTTTTGACATGACCTAGAAAGACTCACCCTGAACTTTGCTAACTTTTAAATTAGGGTTTGAAGAGATATCATAATTGTTATTTTTCTTTTTTCTCTACCTTTCATCAAACACATGCATATACACACACACAGATCAAAAGAAAATAATTTCTCAATTTCAGATGGGAAAACAAATTATACAAAATGATCTTCCAATAACATGGTAAAATATGTTAAAGTTATAAACAGAAACATGATTTATAGTCTAATTGCCAAACTGAGACTACAGTGTGAAAAAACATTTCATAGCTTATGAAATTATTTCCTACTCCAAATATTGGTAAGCATAGCATGGTCGCAAGGGTTGTAACTCCTTTACCCAGTCCAAGAAAATACATGTTTACATATTTATTTTTATCTAGAAACAACTTAAAGGAAATTGATTGACATTTTTCAAATCAGTAACTTTTTCCAGCTTTATTGAGATATAATTGACAAATGAAATCTTAATTTTTTTTTAAAGAAACAAAATATTAGCTTTGGCTGCTGTGGCTCAGTAGATTAAGTGCTGGCCTGAGAACCAAAGGGTTGCCAGTTCAGTTCCCAGTCAGGGCACATGCCTGGGTTGGGGGCCAGGTCTGCAGTAGCAGGCATGCAATAGGCAACCACACACTGATCTTTCTTTCCCTCTCTTTCTCCCTCCCTTCCCCTCTCTCCAAAAGTAAATCAAATCTTTTTTGAAAAGAAACAAAATATTAAAATGAAGAATCTATGAGTAATGGGACTATCAGTGACTTTTATCTTCCTTTCTGTATATTTCGATAGTTTCCAAATTCTTTAGAATAAGCATGTGTTAGTCCATGGATAAATAATAAAGTGCTTAACATACTCACCTGAACTCAGTGGCCCTCAATCTGCCCCTGACCCTCTTTGTTACAATCCCCATGACTTCTATACATTTCCTTTCAGAAGCTTGGACACCTTCTGCCTCTGAACTGCCACAGTGGCTGTTCCCTCAGGCTGGAAGGGCCCCTCCTCCATCCTCACTGGTGTAACCCCTCCTTGCACCTTCAGCTCAGCTAGGACACTGCTTCCCAAGGAGGCCTTTCCACACTTCCCAGAGCAGAAAAAAACCCTGATAAAGACACTGCACTATTCTGTACTTCTCTGGGGCAGCATTACTGCAATTTACACTTGTAAATTAATCAATTACTATTTTATTTATCTAAACCATAAGCTCCCCTAGGCTGTTTTGCTCAACATTGGATCTCCAGTACTTGGCTGTGGTAGGCACTCACTATTTGTTCACTAAATGGGGTAAACACCATGATAAGGGTACATCTTAAAATAGTTATGAGATTTATGTGTTTACTACACAGTTCTTGGACAAATTTGAGGTTAGAAAAGTGTTAATGACACAAATGCATTATATAATGGATTCCCCGGCAATCTGACAAATACATGAAATACAAAGGCACATATCAAAAAGTGTCTCCCGTTCCCAACATTATTGCAAGTGAATAAAGAGAATGTCGAATGACTACAACGTACATACTAAAGAATTTCATTTGTTGAGACATTTCTGCTCATTAATCCTGATAAAAACTATTAAATATTATCTGTAGCTCAGACAAAGCAGCTAACTACTGGTATAAATCCTCATAAGCCTCTAAAAGGACTTAAAGGACATAATAAACACCACTTGTAAGACATACACATGATTTGAGGTTGGCTCAGTTTGGGTGTCCAATTAAAATTATTGCTAACTGCATTGCGCTGTGCCCTGAGGGATTGACTTCTGGGACGCCAATTCAATGGCCCCGCTCTTTTCTTCCGCTGTAAACGTACACCCTTTTAAACATAAAATCAGGCACACTTGCTTAAAAAAAGCACTAAACTATATGTTTTAATTTGCCATCTGCAAGAACCTAAACTTCATTATTACAAATGTGCAAACAGTGCGAGTGAACTAACAACATTCAATGAAAAAAAAGAAGTGTCCTCAGAGAAATGAGCTTTAATATACAGATGTCAACTCTTGGTCATCCACTTCTTAGATTATCTACTTTTGTAAATCTTCTGAAAGAAATCTGAAATTGCGTGTGGGCTTTCTGCAACCCATTTGCTGAGCTGTGTACTTCCTCTGACTAGTTTATGAGATTTAAGGATGCCAATTAAATATTAATCAAAGGAAAGGAAGCATCAGAAAGTGGATAAATATAATAACAGCGTCCATACTCATTCACCTATATTAAGACATATATAGAGCATCAAGTTAAATATGTTTGAAAGTTTTGCATTACCTCAGTTTAAAATTTTACACCCTCTTGATCTCTATTGCATTAGCACATGGAATTGAACACAGACCACACATGTGTTTCTCACATTTACCAAACTGTCCAGTTCTCCCTTCCAGCTGGTTACTGTTTTCTTTGGTTCTTTGCAAATAATGAGAATTAACATTCTGCCATTCCACTTATCACATCAATTCCTATCTACATACACATTCCCCCTTTGACCCATCCAGTGATCTCACTTCTAGGATGCTATTCTGAGCCACATCGCCATGATTTGAAAGCAAGGCAGGCACATTGTCTGTAAAAGCAAAAATCCTGTAGGTCATTTCCCACCGATCTCTGCTTGTATTTATCTGTTAACTCCCTCAACAATTACTGATAGTAGCTCAATCCCAGAAGATCAACCCATCCCTTATTTTCATGATAAAACTGAGGCCACCCATGTGAGCTTCCAATATTTTGTGTCTTTCAACCCCAATATCCCAGCCTTTCAATTTAGCTTTTTTCTATCACACACTTTCCCCACTCCCCCCCCCCCACACACACACACACACACCTCGTCCTCGTTCCTAGCTGGGGGATGGTTAGAGATAAATACAGTTGGAAAAAATAGATAGAGCTAAATCTTCTCCGTCAGATAGTGAGTCATCAATTCAAAACGTCTAAAATGTAAGACTTAATTACCAAAAGAATTAAGTAAAAAAGATAAAAGTGATTATTTCTATGAAAGGAGACCAAAGGATGGTGACAATCTTTCTGAATAAAATATTTGACTTTTTAAACTATAACTTTAAAAATAGCCCTTTTCTTTAGCAAAAATTAACCTCCCTAGGTGGTCTGTTTCCCTAATATTTAAGGATAGAGTCCCAAGAGAATACTGACAAGAAACTTTTCCCGCTATAACCCATTGGCTAGGTCTGCCGAGAAAGGCCGGAGGGAATTAAAGCCAGCACAGGAACTTTTCAGGAACTCTTCCCCATAGATTCTGAAAGTCTCAGAGATAACAGGAATCTGGAAGTAAAGGATGAGTGTGTTTTGTTTGAAAATTTTCCCCAGAGATTTCTGAGAGATTCCCCTGAGTTAAGAACTTTTATCCTAAAGTGAGCAAATTTTTCACATAAAGTTCATGGGTTTATCTCTTCAGCTCAAAGCAAAAGGATGGCCCTATTCTAAGCAGGTATTTTTGTTTCTTTCACCCTCTTCCTCAAAAAAAAAAAAAAAAAGGAAAAAAAATCAAAATTCTGACCATCCTATAAAAACAATGTAAAAATATTTCTTTATATGATTGTACATTGATCCCATTAAATAACAGATCTTACATTTTTATTTTCAGAGGCTATAAAACGTTTCTAGTAAATTCTGAATTCAGAAACTTTGTAGTAAATATTATCACTTACTGTTGATTCCATTTCACTCAGGACGATTGTACTAGTGCACACCTTGAAGCGTGAAACTGAGAGGCTGTCCTGGCCCTACACACCTCCCCTTCCCACCTCTCCATTCCAGCCCCACCC
The DNA here is from genome assembly GCA_007922815.1 of Macrotus californicus. Classification (NCBI taxonomy): domain Eukaryota; kingdom Metazoa; phylum Chordata; class Mammalia; order Chiroptera; family Phyllostomidae; genus Macrotus; species Macrotus californicus. The sequence continues at coordinate 19,318 of VMDR010012065.1, forward strand.
CAGAGAAACACGGACTCTTTAAAGCCCACTTTAATGTCGTTACCTCTTCCAGACGACGAAACTCACACAGAAAATTCAGAATCAGTTCCACTGCAATGAGCAAAAGAGCCCCTTTGCTAATGTATACTAAGCTAACGCTTAAAGAAGAATCACTACACCAGATGAAAATCACTGGATTGCTTGTACTTTCAAACCAAAGTGTGACCCTGAGGGAAATAGAAGAACGGCTGTGCAGGAAGGACACGAGAACCTAGAGGGTGAGGGAAAACATGAGACATCAGGAGACTGTGACAAAGACCACTGATGCCCTGCTCTGGTTTGGGGGGTGTTGTTGTTGATATTGTTGTTATTGTTTTGAGAGATGGGGGGAAACAGAGGGAAAAAAGAGAGGGAGAGAAGCATCCACAACTCAGGCAAGTGTCCTGACCTGGAATCCAACCAGTGACCTTTCACTCTGCAAGACAATGCCTAACCAACTCAGCCACACGGGCCAGGGCTCCCTTCTCTGTTTTTTTCCAAGGGCAGCATTCCAACAACCTCACCTAAAGTAACGACAAGACAAAAGGGTCAAGGTTCTGACCAGCCAGCAGGAGTAACCTTGAGGCAGGGTGACCAAGAAACCACACCTGGTCCTTCCCCGCTTTGTGGTGGGAGAAGAGAGGAACGAGCAAGAAATCCTCTGAGTGAGCAACTGAACATAGGTAACTTTGTAGGAGCGAGGTAGCGGTGTGGTGACCTTACTGGCCTAATCACTTGCAATATCACATTAGTCACCAAGAGTTACCTGATTTCTTATCATTTTTTCTGAACAATTAGGCTGCTTCCTTTTATATATCTGGAGCTTACACTGGAAGTAGCTTTTATGGCATTGTTGAAAGCATGATCTATAGTTTGACAGGTCCCCTTTTCTTAAATGTTATTTCGACGGTCAGTTCACATGTCAGTGTTTAAGTATGAAGGTTGTATTAGGAGATTAGATTGGCTTTAAACCTAAGATACCCAGAGGAAAAGAAAAATTAGACTCACAATTAATACTATTTTTGAACACGTGAACACAAGCAGTTCCTAATAGTCTGAAATTTGACAGGCACATTGCGATTCCTTTTTTTTTAATTTAGGAGTGTCCTAATGGCATTGGTGTCGAGAAATAAATGCAGAATAAACACAATACAATATTCATCTATTTTTGGTTTCTACACTGAAGATCAACATTTTCTAAATAGGCAGTTTCAAAACAGCTGCATGTTGTAGTTTGTTCTCTTAAAATGCTTCCTTGACAAACTAGTCTCAGAAGTTAGTCCACTGATAATTCAACACGGAGCTGTGACAACTGATTATTTTGGTTTATTTCTTATCTATTTTAATAACTGCTTTCACTTAGAAAGGGGCATTTATTCTCCTTTCGAAATTTCCATCTATCTTCCAGAGAAACATCATTCTAGTCTTTTATGCCAGCCTCCTTTCCACATAGTGAGAGAGAAAGTGAGGTGGTAGATTTGGAAGCCAAATCCTGGTTCCAATCTTGTTCTCACTGCTTACCAGCTGTAAGACCTTAGGCAGACCACACAGCCTTTCTGATCTCCCTACGTTTTCAAATGAAGGTAATAACATCTGCCTTAGAGAATTTGCTGAGCACGTACATAAAGCACCCTTCACCGTATTGGGCACAGCTGGTTGCTGGTAGTGACTTGAGTGGGCTACACCATGCTAACCATTCGTCACAATATGAAGACACCATACTTCAATATATATTTACTTCGTCACGTACACAGACAGGTACATCATATTCAAAAGCAATATATCTACAATATAAAATTCCAAGGCATGAGAAGTGGGAGGAGGGGGCTAACCAATGCGCAATGGGAGACGTCAAAAATCTTCACTTTGTTTACTTTGCATCTTTGTGGAAACTCTCAGAACCTTGTTGGCCAGTTACATTATTTGGCCTCGGATGAAAAAACAAAACAAAACTGTGGGTAAAATATCTACAGAAAAGAAGGGGCTACTTTATGCATACGGAGAATGGCATGTTTGCAAAGCCAAGTTTACTTAGAGAATTAACATAGTTCCATGCCTCTTCTTGGCATTAGGAACAGGAAGTGGTAGACTTTCTTTACACTTCCTAGAAAGAAATCTTTGTTCTAATCCTTCCACAGGTGAGTCTGGGAACTCTGGGGGATGATAACCGTGTGCAGAAATCTCACCTCCAACACAGGGTGAAAAAACGCATTAGGTGAACCGCAGCAAAACACAGGTCATCACTGACCTGGCCTGCCCTCTAAAGCAGAACAGCTGGTGCATGTCAGCCTCAAGCAGGTGTCATTCATTACACCACACGACTCTTGCATCAGACTATTTGCCACAATATCCACGCGTTCTACCAGCTTGTGTCTATACTTGTGAAATTTACACAGTTCATGATTAAAAAGCAAACAATCCATTTCAGATGATATGACAGAACTTTCCAGGTACAAACCTCAAAGCAAAAACTGGAATGAAAGTGAGCAAAGTCTTAAATTCCATTACTTTCTATCTCTGAAGAAACGTAAAGTACTTGAACAAATCCTTTCTACTCCTCTCCACATTACGAAATGGATTTATACCATATGGACTTTACACATAGGAAGAAAGATGAGCTACCCATTGCCCTGACTCACCATGAATTTTGTAACCCTATACTTTCAAACAAGGCATTGAAAATCATACACTTTCCTAATCCTTTTTGCTAAAGAGCACGTTTCAAATGAGGCAAATAGAATACGAGCATCCCTCCAAAGGTAACGGGTGTTAGTAAAAACACGGTTTTACAATCAAGTAAGTTTAGGAAAGTATGAAAATAAGGTTAAAGAATCTACTTGAAGGCAAGATCTCAATGAGTCTTTCATAGTCAAATGGTCACTGTAAATCCCTAGGAGGTGATTATTGTACAGCATTTCCAAACCCATCGGACAGGTCTTAACCAAGCATCTCTTCTTACCTTAAAGAACATCTGGGGAACTGCTGCTCCAGACCAGTAGTTCTCAAAGTGTGGCCCCCCGGCCGAGAGCATCAGGATCAGGATTCTTCCCAAACCTACTGAATCAGCAGCACTGGGGGTTGGGCCCAGCAGGCTTTATAAAGAAGCTCTACAGGTGATTCTGGTTGACGCTCAAGTACGACAACCACGGATCCAGCTAAACCATCCTCTGCAAAAGTGAAACATGGTTCCTACAAGAATCTTAGAAAAGAAAGGGCTTTCAAATTACCATGGATCTTTAGTAATAGGTAGCTTTTAAAGGTATACCATATTTCTTCTGTCCTTATCCAAATCTATTTTGATTTAAAAAGCACCTACTCTTTTACAAACGATTGCATATACAATGTATAAATTCTCTTGTTATTTAACTGTTTACTCTTAGCATGGCAAAATTCCTAATGCTTATTAAAGAAAATAAGTATCTAGTTTCCTTGTGTATGAATGAGAGTGAAAACATCACTTATTATTCCCCAATCCAGATTTCCCACGTGACTTTGATAGACAACAAAAGTAAAAAGCAATGTGTCAATAAGTTTCAAACACATTTGTCTATGATGTAGCTACAGTAGTAAAATCTATAGAAGCAGAATGCAGAAAGGTGGGGAAACTAGTTTTTTAATGGTCAAACAGTTTGAGTTTTGCAAGATAAAAAAGTTCTAGAAGTCTCTTGCACAACAATGGGAATATAGATAACGTAACTGAACTGTAGACTTAAATATTTATGATGTAAATTTGATATTATGTGATTTTAATCACAATCAAAAATTAAAACACGTGTCTCTTCAGCTCATATGGAGAAACCAAACCACCGCGGTACTTTTGACTGTCAGAAATGACATCATTTCCATACCCATACACTCCACCCAAGAACCACAGCATTGAAGGAGAAGATATTTAATTCATTGGGACATAATATAAAATTATTTTCAAAATAAGGAGTGTGATTAAAAAATGAAGAGCATAGCACTGAGGGGCTAACCTCTAATTTTTTGTTAGAAAAGCCAATTTTAAAACCCTTAATATGAATAAAGGAAACATTCCCTAGTGTAAATTTATTCCATAAGATACTATAGAATTCTAGGCACTGGGTTTGCCAGTCGCTGGGGAAACAAAGACAACAGACACATTATCCCTGCCCTTAGCAACCTTACAGTACATTGGAAAGATACTTGCAAAAAAATTCACAAAATTGTCCCTAAAAAATCCCACACAGTTGAACAACTACTTTTTTTTTAAAAAAAGGTGAAAGACAATAAAAAATTGAATATTAAAAAAAGTTTTAACCATAGTCTTTGTCAACACATAATTTTACAGTATAGCTAAAATTCATTGTTTAGGTTCTGGGAATCTGAATATTTTAAGATCAAGCTCCAATTTGGATTTGAGGAATTGGGTTATAGCAAAGACACCTTGGTTTAGTCTGAATAGATAAGATTTTTGTGAAGCAAAAGCATGTATTATAAGCTTTTAATACCTCCACTATAATCTCACATTTCTTTACCAGTATTCATCATTTCTGCTTGTATAACGCCCAAGAGTTTATAAAGCACTCTCCTTGGCATTATTTCACTTGATCCCTACAACTCTTAATAAGGCTGGCAGATATTATCTTCATCATTTTAGAGATAAAGATGCTGAAACAGAGGGAGACAAAGGGATTTGCTCACAGTCACCAGGCTATTACTTGCAAAACCAGCACTAAAAACCAGGCTTTATTTTCACTACACTAGTTCACTGGTCAACTTCTTCACTTACGGTAAAATTATGAAGCAACCTTTGCAAAGTATCATAATTTAACTAATAATTAACGAAACAAATCAAGTCCTTAGGGGTTGGTATAGGGCTATCAGAGGTGTCACAGGGAGAGATTAATGAGGAAAAACTTCCCTCTCTCGAGTTCTCTTTCCTCCAAGTCATGGTGCCTCATTACAACCTCACTTCTGGCATCTGAATGACTACTTTGGAAGTACTGATTCAAATCTTTATTCCCTTTAAAAGTACTGAAATGAAGGATGTTATGTGTACAAGACAGAACATAGTGGGCATACAATATAAATTCTTGCTTGCGAGCCACCTAAGAAGTTAGCCGGGGGAAAACGAGGTAAGCTGGAAAGAAAGAAGAGCCACCTGCCCAAAAAGTTCCCAAGTAGAGAGCGGGCTATTAATGATGGAATGTCAGCCCCGGGAGTGACGCTGCACTGGGCCGCCTGCCCCAGGCACTCACAAAGGAAGGTATAAAGAGCTGGCAGCCAGCCACTCCTGATGGCTCCAGGGACTCTGTTTGCCCTGAGTTCGGTGACCTGCCATCCCCACCCCACACAGGCTCCTCTTCAGAGGAGTCTTAACAACTAGGTATTCTGTGGCCAGAGTGCACTTCTAGGAGATTCTCGTCCTGTGGCAGCCCCCTAGGACCATGCCCCAATATGGGCCCATGCACACACACACAATTTTTTTCTAGGTTCAAAGTGTAAAGATCAATGAAATTGCTAGTGAGTGAACAAACCAAAACTTTGGGTATTTTTTATGGATGTTCCTGACCTAACCTCAGAGTAAAAAGGTCTCTTACATCGAAGGTAAAAAGGACTTAGTTTGTTTACTTGACATTTTCACAACCTAAAATGAGAAAGCTTAGGCACAGAGTTCAGTCTGGGGCCAGAGAGAAGCTTGAGGACTCACTTTCTCATCTTTCCTGGGCTGAGGCTCCATACCTTCCTTAGCTCTTGCTTGGCTAAAGCTAAATGTTGTCACCTTGGTGGTTACAAACAAACTGAAGTACTTAAACTGTTACAGGCTGGATTGTATCCCCTACTCCACCTACCTGCCCCCCCCCCACTAAAAAAAAAACTCATATGTTGAAGCCCTAACCCCTCATACTTGAGAGCGTGACAATATTTGGAGATAGGACCTTTAGAGAAGTGATTAAGTTCAAATGAGGCCAGTAGGGTGGGGCCTAATCCAATAAGACTAGTGTCCCTATAGAGAGGAAATTTGGACACACAGACACCAGCGGTACATGCACAAAGAAAGTGGCCATGTGAGTGAGGCACACCGAGAAGGTGGTCATGTCCAAGTCAAAGAGAAAGGCCTTAGAAGAAACAGAACCTACCCACACCTTGATCTTGGACTTCCAGCCTCCAGATCTACGAGAAAATAGGTTTGTTACTCACGCTCCCCAGTCTGGGGTTTTGTTATGGCAGCACTACCAAGCTAATGTAATACACTAACTGAATCTTGCACGCCCACTTAAACCGTGTTTGAGGTCTGTTGGTTTCTCCTTTGCTGTCTAGTCAAACAGTGTCCTAAAGGATGAAGCTCGTCTCATTTCTATGCCTCATAACATTGTGTAATGCTTACAATGAAAGGCTCCTTTAGTACATGTTGCAAATGTGCATATACTAGGATCGATGACAAAAGAAACATTTCATGTACCCAATTAAGGTCTTAAATGAACCATTTTTAGAAAAATAACCATTAAGAACTTTAAACAGTCTTTCCCCCAACGAGATGAAAAGAGCCGCAACGTATTAGTGCATCTGTTCACAACATGTCAGCGCCGGCAGACAGGTCAGTCTTCCATCGGGAGGGGCTTTCAGTCTGCGAGCGGGACTTGTCATATGCCTCAGCATTTGCCTGATTAAGTGCTCAGATTCACGAGGCTCGAGCACACAATCCAAATTTGTGAACACGTGAGCTTGGACTGAACTTCCCCCAGGGCCCAACCTCAAATCCTTACTAATCCCCCACACAGCATTTTCCCCTTACTCTTTATACAGTCTGAGATAAGACCCTATTTGTGATACAACGTTGGTATATTGAAGTACTCTGAAAACACAGGAAAGTGTTATATCAACATGAGAATTAGGTGCTTTATAAATAATCACTGCCATTGACATTTATTCAGGAAATTTCAAAAACAGTGGATATACTTTTTATATTTATTAAAGAGACATTTTATACATTAATACTTATATTTATAGTATAAAGCCACCAACCATTTGTAAGCAAAAGAAATGCCAATGAACTAAGTTGAAATTTCTGAGGTCGGATGCTATTTGTTAATAGTTTTTGAGTGAAAGTAGTCTTCCTGTGCGAATTTGTTTCAGGCTCCTAGCAAAATGCTTGGTATATAGTAAGCACTCAATATATATAGTTGAATAAATGAATGAATATATTTATACTATAAATATTTTACAATGAAATCTCCATGTGGCAGAAGATCATGCCCTCCTTTAAAAGCCATTCATCATAGCATAGGATCCTATATTTTGATAAAGTGCTGTTTTTGTGCTGATTGTAAAAGGATACGTAAGGGAGAAGAACGTAATCTATATTCATTTCCAGAATTTCTCACATTCCCCCAAACAAAGGCACATTGCTCATTTGTTTTTGTGGCACTGCTTACCAGAATGAACACCGCAGAACCCGACCTAGTTCATGTGTAGTAGATAATGGTGAAGAATGAGTAAATACCTACATTAATAATTTTTCCAATGACCTCAAAGTTTTGAATTTCTTAGATAGAATCTGTGTGAGGACAACTTCACTTATTCCCCTTGGGAGGAAAAAGAGGAAATCAGTCTCTTGATCTTAAAGGGAATATTATAAACAGAAATCCAAAGTATATACATTTTTTTTGTGACAAATAGTAAAATCTTGACATGTAAAATACTTGTTTAACTTTGAGGCAAATAAATTCTATCAGTTAAGCAGCACAGGACTGAGTCTGTTGTTAGATATGAAATATTACTAATGTATTATATGTTCAACTTTTCTTAATATAGCTCTTAAAGTGCAGTTCTGTTTACCTAGGTAGGCTTCAGAGTATATTTTTGTAAAAATATTTGGAACTAAATTTCAGAGAGAACTAAAATTTTTTTCCTAGCCATAAGCAGACAATTTCCCTTTCTAGGGTACAGTTCATTCACATTTGGCTTTACAAGTTGTATTTCAGTTGTGTTTGTGAGAAGTGGGCAAACCATTTTGCCAGTTCCT
>VMDR010012066.1:0-27253 GCA_007922815.1 Macrotus californicus
AAATTTATGTTGTGGATCTGACCCAAATCCATTTCATGGTATTGTTAAACATAGATTCATTTAATAGAACTATGCTAGATATTTATCTTGTAGGGAGGAGATTCAGAGTCAGAAGGAATGTCTCAAGGCAGGTTAATAATAATAATAATAAAAATCTGGAAAGCAAAGCAACAGAGATGAATTTGCATCAATGAATGAGTACAGCTGTTCCAAAGAAGAAGGGACTCCTTTGGAAAACTCCATGTTAACATACTTCCATGGCCTGTTTGGGTCAGTAGAACTTCGATAAAGGAAGCAGAGGGATAATGGGGTAACAGTGAGCCAACACTCAGCTCGCAGATGAAGAAATGGAGCTGGTGCTAACAAAGAAGGGGTGCGGGATATGGGGTGTGGGGTGGGCTTGGAGTTCTTGCCTCAGCTTTGGAGGAAGTGACAGAAATTCGGAAGTCAGGAGAAGGTGACAAGGAGGCATCACCTGTTTGCACAGTCCTGTCAGGGTCATGCTGATGAAAAGTTACAGCCGGAGTGGCTTCCGGTGCTCAGACAGAAGTGGTCGGGAGGACTGATTGCGGACAGCACGGACCACGGGGTCTGGGGAATAAAGCCGGGTTTGAACCCCATATCTGCCACTTACAGATGTAGAATTGGAGCATATTTTTAAATCTCTGTGAGCCTCCGTGTCTCGTGTGTAAATGGGGATGATAACATTGATGCATCAGGGACGGTGTGCAGATTAAAGAATATATGTTATATAAAACAACATAACATAGGGTATTGTACTTAATAACAAAGTGATTGGTATTATTAATGATTGGCCAAAGAAAAAATATTTGGCTAAAAGAAACAGAAATTTTACTCATTAGAAAGTAAGTGCAGCAATTATTTTGTCAAATCCACACAACAAATGGGAAGAGATAAATGGGAAATTATTGAATTCTTGTGCTGTCTTACAATTTTCGATAAGTATATTTATTTACTTTTAATAGGACCAAAAAAACTTAGGGCATCAGTAGACAAGAGACCGAAACTATGTCTATGTTTTTCTACTCATGTTTGACTTTCTTGACAAATTCAGCCTATAGTTCTTGGTATTTCTTTGATCAAGATATTAGGATCTATGTCAACAAGCTTTTACAGTTGGACTTCAAAAAATGAAGAATGATTTAATAAAGGTTATTATTATAAGTATAAGCACTCTTTGGCCTTTAGAAAAATCACACATATAATTCTGTGGGGTACACATAAGATATTGGAGCAAAGGTTGAAGCTCCATGGAGCATCTCTGGCTACAGTGCAACTGTTCTGAGGGCTATTCTATTCTAAGCAGCAGTAGCAGCAATAAATTCATATTAGTACAAATAAATTGAGACAACATCATGTGTCTTCCACCGTCTTATATTTTGAAGGATTAGGTGACACATAAATAAGTTGTCAAAAAGCATTGTAAGACGGATCTGAAAAATTATTAGAGGTTTTTAATAAAACATTCTATTTAAAGACATTTGCCAAAATATACCCATATATACATTTATTTGGAATAGTGGTTTCGATATTTAGCTAAATACATCTTCCTATTCTACTTTTGATAATTATCAGCCAACCAAATTGACATCCCTCATCTTCGGATGGGGCCCTCTTGCTGCAAGGAGGAATGTGGGTGAGAGCAATGCTATTCAAATCTGTTCATTTGTATGCAGAAGGAGAATAACGAACTGATGTACATAGAAGAGGTGGAAATACAGCCTCAAAAACCTTTAGCTTTCTATTTTAAGTTTTAAATCCTCCCCAGAGAAGAAATATATGCAACCAATTTTAATTTAAAAAACTCATAAAGCTTCTCTTTTGTCATGCTGATAAAATTTTGTTTAGAATATAATTTTTAGCCCTGGCTGGTATAGCTCAGTGGATTGAGTGCGGGCCTGCAAACCAAAAAAGGTTGCAGGTTCGATTCCCAGTCAGGGCACATGCCTGGGTGATGGGCCAGGTCCCCAGTGGGGGCTCATGAGAGGCGGCCATACACTGATGTTTCCCTCCCTCTCTTTCTCCTTCCCTTCCCCTCTCTCTAAAAAATAAATAAAATCTTTAAAAAAATGTTAAAAGAAAATATAATTTTTAGCCTTGACTGATGTGGCTCATTTGGTTGAGTGTCGTACTGCAAAGTGAAAGGTCACTGGTTCTATTCCTGGTCAGGGCACAAGCCTGGGTTGTGGGCCTGGTCCCCCACTGGGGGGCATGAGAGAGGGAACTGATCGATGTTTCTCTGCCTCTCTTTTTCTCTCTCTAAAAATAAATAAATAACGTCTTTTTAAAAAGTAGAATTTTTAGTCATAAAAGTATTTCTTGGACATAATATTGCTCAAAGTTTCGGTCAGTCTGACAGGCTTAAGTTGTGGTTATAAAGAATAAATATCATCTTGTTTTGTGAATGTGACATGCCCCAAACTCAGAAGATATAAAGAAAATACAGAGTTTTCAGGCCTTTTCTTTAGTTGAGGTCGTGGTAAGATTGGTGGGCACCATCCTGGAGAAGATCTTGTCATTCCAGGCAAAAGGAAGAAAAGTGCCTATATCAGGTGTGTATGCCTGATAGACATCGTTCACAAATGTGTCAGTGTCATAGGTAGTTGCTACACGCTCTCAAATCACAAATTCAAACTATGAGCGACACAGTTGAGAGAGGAAAGGTAATCGTTCCTTTGTAGACTTCGCCATTCAAAATCACTATGTAGTGAAGATCCAAGTGTAACTCTTCCATTCTGCCTATAGCAACACTCTTGACCCACGACTCACAGCTCATCATAATCACTTCATGTGGGGCTGGAATGGGAACCACCTGGACATGATGGTTAGCGTCCGTTAACATCCTAAAAGCAGTGGGTGTGGACTCAACTGCCCTGCCCCGGGGAGAAGGCCACAGAGAGGACCATGCCAAGGAAGTTGCATATGCACAAAGGGTCAGCGGCAACCGCAGGGCTCAGATTTCTGAGACTGTATTCTCACTCGATATTTGATGGCCACTTAAGGAGACATGCAAAGGAAAGTACCTGTACACCAAACTTATTGCTGTGTAAAAAACAGCAAAAACAATAAATTCCCTGTACAGTAGTTTGTAGATGCTGCCTCTCCACTTGAGGAGTAACCTATGAAATCCAAAAAAAGTCGCATTGGCTACTTTACTGGAGTAAGTGACAGTCATCGTGGATAGTTTTTTTTTCTAGAAGAGCAAGAAGACAAAATACAGGTAAGAAGCCATGTTCAAGACCAAGCATAAACCTGTAACTCACAGGAAACCCACACCAGCAACCAGTCAGCCAGCTCCCCTTTTGTTGCCTTTCTCAGTTCGTACAATTTGGAATTGGGGGGTAACCACCACCTGAGTGCTACATGGTTTAGTAGAAAACAGGAGGAAAAGCAATTCTGGAAAGAGTAATATTAGAAATTGTAAGCTTGCCTTAATTTCTAAGTATTATTTTTAGATTATATAACCATTGCTCTAAAAATATTTGAATGAATAAGTGAGATTGAGGTATGCTATAGTGTTACCTCTCGTATACTTTCTTAACCCACAGGAAGATTTAGGGTATTGATATGCTATATTGATTGACATTTTCAAAAACAGTAGCCAAACTTATTCTTTGGGGCTTTCTTTGCTAAAGTAGGTAAAGAGGTATTTATTTTGCGCTTAAACTTCCTAAGGGGAAGTTATGGCTTTTTTGAAATCAGGAGATACTGTTAGAAATAAGCAAGCCCCTGGTGGGAATTTAATTGATGGGTTATTTTTTGCCGATTTCAGTTGGGTGTGGGTGTCTCTCTAATGGAGCTCCGAGTGCATAGTTAGCACTCTGGGTACTTCAAAAGGTGGACGAAATGCCGGCCTGCAGTGATACTAAGGAAGGCGTGCTTTCTCATGGAAAAGTGTAGCACAAAATGCTTACGGATAGTTCACATTGCATTTGGAGCTGAGAGAAACAAGACTCTTCTTTAGGACTCTTTCCACTTGGATTTGTCCCAGGGATGTGGGTAGGATGAGAACTGGGCCCCAAAGCTCAGTTTTCAGTAAATTCTCTGGAATTCCATTGCTTTTCACCGAGAGATTAAGCATTCAGGTTTTGTGAAGGTGGCCCAAAGTTAATCTTTGTTTGTAAATCCTGCTCTCTAACGTGGAGCACACACAGATGAGACTTCTTTGAAACCTTTCGGTTTTCTCAAAGGGATCTGTGAGGAGAGCCTTATGGAGCTACATGACTGAAATTATAGAGCTTTTAAGTAGCATTGTATGTGAGACACAAGAAATAAATCATACAGCCAACTTCTTGTAAAAAGTAGCCTATAGCATACATTTCAGTATAAACAAGAAACTGTTCTGCTTTTATTCAGAGCTAAGGAAACAATCCCATTCTAATTTGGCAATTTCCCCAAGGAAACAAAACTCTGGAGTTATATTCACAGTATTTTTTTTATAATCACAAACATAAGCCTTCAACATAACTAGTTTTAATTAAGAAAAAAACCCGAGGGCCTTTCGGCCTGAGTAAGTGGCATTACAAAAGGATGGGACTCGCGCCACAAAACGGGTTTCACAGTTCCATCTTTACCTTCTCTATTTGTCTAATGTGAACACAACCAAACTTGGGAGAGGACCATAATAAATTCAGCCCATTTCATAATTTGTTCTCATAGTAGTTTTAAATAACAGTCCTCAAATAACTTTCCTTCACGGAACAGTTCATCCTTCTCAGTAAGCTCTGTCAGAAAAACAAAGATCAGATAGAGCAGAGGTCAGAATTAAAATGCAGATGTATATTCTTTGTGCACTAACCTATTTATTTGATTTGGAGTCTCCGACAGGAAAGAAAATCTTCGGGCTGCCCTTGAACAGGTGCCTCCAGGCTGGTGTAGCACGCTCGGTATCACCCTTCGCTCATGTACAGTCAGATTTTCTTTCTGTTCTCTGGCCCCTGAGAGGACCAGACAAGGACAGGGGTTAAATGATTTTCCACTTGTGGAGGCCTGTTTATGCCAGTTTGCCCACTGATGACAGTTATAGCCGGGAACAAACAGAAGCAGCAGCTGCTGATGTGGCTTTTTTAAAATCTATAATTATAACTCCACCTGCCGTCCCAAGTACCTCTTTGAATGAGAAGTCGGAGGTGACGTGAAGGAGGTTGGGCTGTTTAAGTCTGTTATTTTCATTTTTGACTTCGCCCTGGGATCAAGGAAGTAAGAGCCATTTTTCTCCCCCTAAAGAGTTCTGAAGAGGCTCCACCAGCCAAAAAAGGGCATCGGAACAGTCTGTGTGTGCTTAAAACACAGACTAAATTCTTGTGAAGCCATAAACGGGGGCAGACAAGAGTATAAACAGGATTTACACTCCCTGGAAAGGTATTGAGAATGCTCTTCCATTAAAAACTTCAAGCATGCCTATTTGAGAGACAGAAGAGTCTTTTGGAAGAACATAGAGAGTCATTCCGTGCGGTGGCTTAGTGGGGTGGGAAGTGATGGCGCACATTCGTCACCGCTGTTATCTTTACATGGCCAGCTAGAAGAATGTTTAATTATTCAAAATGTGTTCTCTTAAAGTATACCTCCGCATTTTTCTTCGTGAAAGAGAGAGTTCAATAGAGCATTCTTTAAATAATTAAATAAATGATTTCAGGACCCATTCCTGTGATTTTCTAACCTTCTGAAGTAACATGTGTACCGAGCACCTTAAGCTTCAATAAAATGACTACAAAAAATACGTGTTTTTGTGGAGACAGATGTAGAAAAAAATGTTTATTCTAAAGCTGGGAATATACACAGAAAAGTTTTTCTACAGTACTCTTAAGTTTCATATGCATTCGATGGTTTCTCTAGGAAACAAACTACAAGCACCTGTGAGCAAAGGTGGCGGTAGCTGTCTTGATTTCTTGCCACATCCCTTGCTCATAGTTCAGCCTGGTGCCCTGTGCATAGTGGATATTTAGTAAGTATTTATTGTTTGGTTATTAGCTTATCTTTGCAATGATACTTTTATTAGTACATTCGGGGGAATCTGTGAACATTTTAAAAGCATATACACAATGCTGCCCATTTGATACTTGGGTTGCTGTAAAAAGTGGTAGGGTAGACCTGACGTTGCATTTATAAATGTTTTCAAGACTGATCAATGCTATCAAATGTTAGTAAACCTAAGCTCGTGTGCTTATGAACTGGCAACATTGGAGGTTTTTTCTTTCTGATTTTCACTCTGGTGTCTTTTGCTGGATGTGTGGCAGCCCTGACACGTGTCCTGATTCCTGGCAGTCAGGAGCGTGTCACCGGCCGTTTGCCTCTTCCATGAGGCACTGTGACTCTCGCTTTGAAACAGGTGAGTATGTTCACCTCTTGCCTCAGGCTGTTTTGAGGAATGACTAATTAATGATTGAGATAATATTCTAAATTCAAATTAGCCAACAGTAAATTAGATTGAATGAACAGACTCCCATTGTTGAACTCTGAGTCTGGTGGCTATTTTTAACAGGTACCAAAAGATGTCATTTAGAAATTAACTCTTTAGAGGGGACAAGCCACTCTAGCCTCTTTCAAAATATTTAACAAACACCAAATTGCAAAGGTAACTGTTCAGATGACTTTTTGAAGAAAACTTTAAAGTTTGTTGTTAAGGATAGACATTTTTCCAGATTCTTAAAGTATGATGTGTTTATTAAAAAAATAAAGAGTAAAACAACATAGAAAGAACAGAGTGGTACTCTATCATGCTTCCCTGGAGGGTGACAGTCATTTGGCATAAAGTTCATATTTATAGACTTTTGTAGAACATATTTTAATTCCTATAATTAACAGCAAACGATGTGGTAGACAGGCAATTTCAGGGCTTTGTGAAATAACACGACCAGTCACATTTTCCTTTGACAGCAAGCATCGAGTTATGTGGCCCTGACCACTCTGACTTTCAACGGTCCTGATAAACACACTTGGTTTTGGTTCCACTAAACCTCCAGTGACAGGACAATTCATAAAAAAGAAAAACTGACCATTTCTAAGTGATGGGAATACCAGTATTTAATCCATAGATGTCAAGATAAATCCCCTTTGTTCCTTAAGGGAACAGAAAACAAGTTGAAGTAGTCACTGATCACCACTCCCTAAAGGGGAACCTGTTATTAAGTGGGGACCTTGGGATATTATTAAATGGGGGATAAGGAGTCATTAGCATTTTGAACAGGAAAAGGGCTTGAAGAAGATCTGTGTTGCAGAAAGGTGAGTCTGTGAGAAGGGTGACAGACAGATTTGAGTGGGCAGGATCTTTTAGGAAGGGAATCAGTTTGACGGTTATTGGGGTTGTTCTGGTATGAATGGGGGGTGGGGGGTGGTGGTGAGTGGGATGCCGAGGTAGGATGGTGGGAGAGAGCCGAGGGGAAAACTACCACTGGCGGGTGGAGGAGAAGAGGGAGGTGGGTGGAGGAGGGAGAGTAGGAGGGGGAGGGGGAAATGAAGTCGGATGTGACCTTTGCTTTGCCCTTTGAACCCATTTGCTCATGAAGAACAAAAAGTACAGAACATGATTTCAGATTTGTGCAGGTGACACAGTTCTTTGCAAGGTGTCATTTTATTTGATCCTACAAAAAGGACTATTTCATCAGCAAAAATAGACACAAAGTAAAATCACAAGCAGGAGCTCATGTGTCCCCAAAATCAAGTTGTTGAAGTAGTTGTTGAACTATGTCTGATGAGCTGATCGTCAGTTTTTTTGTTGATAATTGTTTGTGGGACTTACTCATTTTGCTGAGTCCTGGATCTCTCTCTCTTTCAAAAAAAAATAAAAAAAGTAGTCATGCCGAAGTTTCAAGAACAACTCACAGAGAAAACTTTCAACTGAAAGCATTCATTTGTTACTTTTTTTCCCTTACAGCAAAATATCTTGCTTCAGTTAGTTTGAGAATCACTCACAGTGATATGTTTCCCTGCAGGTGAATTTTTACTGGCTCAGTGGGACTGTAAGTTTCTCGAGAATGCATGCTTTACTCTTTCCTGGTTTTTCCTCTTTACTGGTTGCCTTGATGGATCAGTACCTGCAAAACCCGCAGCCAATTGGAAGAAGTCACATATCCGTCCACACGTGTGGAGGTGCCTGATACAGGTTGCAGACAGAATTCTGCAAAAAATCAAACAAAATGATGGGAAACCTCCTCAATTAATTTTTTCTCTTTGATTTCAGGGGAGAAATAGAAACTCCTAGGACTAGAAAGATGATTGAATTTCATTACAGCTGAAGCTCTAAACTCGTAAGAAACTGGATATTTGAGAAGTCATCATTACTTTCCTTATGCAGAACAATTGCTAACTCTACAAAACAGAAGTGCATTAGTCCAAATTCTGAAGGTTATCTTTTTTTTCTGCTGGAAGGTACAGAAACTTTGTGCTATTTTAAGATGAAAGCTTAGAGTCTAGAGAATTATTACTATGGTGCTTAAAGTGTACCTTATAACCAATAATATGTCTTAAGTAGATGGTACTGCTGGGCTCAGATACATTCCAGATGGCTAAGAAAAATACAACATAGAACCAATTAAAAATCACTTTATTTCACACAAAAAGATATGCAAATCTAAGTATACTGGTTATTCCAAACAGCTGTGAAATCTTCACCACCATCACAGTAGAAAGTAGCCATTCTGGAAATTACATTACTGTATGGCTAACAGGAAGGTACAAGTATATAAAAAATGTATACATAAATACCTGGACAATTCCAAACACCTTTCCCATGTGAGATGCATGTGGAAAAACAGTGGTTGGTCCAGAGTGCTCAACGCATTGTGTCTGAGAACCAGTGGTTGGTTCTGGTTCTCAAACACGGCGTACTGAGCACTCTGAATCTTCTTAGTTTCTTAACACATAACAGCTCCTTAATAGCCATTACTGCTGGGGAAAGTAGTGGGTTTGGAGTAAGAGAGTGAAAGAGAAACTTCAGTTTTATTCCACATAATTTTGTATTTTTAAAATAACATCTATATTTTCATATTAACCACATGCTATAAAAATCTTATTTGATGCCACTTCCAAATGTAGTCCTCCAGCCCAGAGAGTTTACCTGGACCCAGACTTAATACTTGACATTCCCTTAAACATCTCACACCCCTGTGCCCGAAACTGAGCTCCCGATCTTTTCCCTGGAACAGGCTCCACCTGCAGTCTTGCATCTCAGCTGAACTTTGGTTCCTTCCAAAAGGCCAAAAACTTCGGAATCAGCCTCCGCTCCTCCCTCCCTCTCACACCAGAGTCCACTCTGTTGGCAAACCCTGCTGGCTCCACCTTCAAAATGTGCTCGACTCTGCCCCCTCACTGTCTCCTCTCACCTCGTCTCCACTGCCCCCGCCTCGTCACAGCCATGCCCTGCTTCTCCACCGGCTCCCTCCAGTCTGTTTGGACGAAAAGACAGAGCTATCTTATTAAAGGTAAGTCAGGTGAGTCAAGTCACTCCTCTACTCAAAACCCCTCGACAGCTCTCGATCTCTCTCAGGACAAGCCCATGACCTGACATGGTCTGCAAGATCTTTCCTGACTTGTTCTCCTTTCATCTCCGGCCTCATTTCCTACCCCTCCCACCTAAACCATGGACCCCTCTGCAGCCGCCCCGCCCCCTCTGCTTTCCTTCCTATCAGGCGTTGGTCCATCTTAAAGCCTAAAGAAGGGCTAGTCTTCCTGCCTGGAATGCTTTTCCTCCAGGTTTCCAAGGGGCTATCTCCCTCACCTCTTTCAAATCTTGCTCAAATATCTTGTCAATGAACAGACTGCCCTACTTAAAATTGCTGCTGACTCTGCAATTTTGAGGAGTGCTCCCTTCCCCTAGCACTCCCGACCCCTGCTCTACTTTTGCTTTTTATCCGCACCACTTGCTTCCTTTGAACACAGGGTGGGGCAAAAGGAGGTTTACGGTTGTTTATACGGAAAAGAATACAATAGTTAATAAATAATAACACAAGAATGAACTGTGTGTCATGTGCTCCGAATTGTAAACCTACTTTTTCACCACCTTGTATATCATGTAGTTTACACAATTATTGTGTTTATTGTCTATTTATCCTTGCTAGAAATTTCAGGAGGGCAGGGGGCTGTGTTGGTCACTGATGAAAACGAAGAACCTCCAGCTCCATAAATACATATTGAATGAGCGAACACATCTAAAAAGAGGCTAAAAAAACTTCTACTTTTTCTCACAGTAGTGAATTTCATGAGGACAAGTTCCATGACTGTTTGGTTAGTTGCTTTACATCCAACTAACGAAAAACCCAACATAAAAGTTGAGAAAAGCATGTGGCATTTAGTAGGAGCCCCATGAATATTTGTGGAATGAATAGGTCAACATATATTTTGATTCAGAGGTTAGCCCATCTTTTTCATAGAAACAGTTTTTATAGAGTGAAACAGAAGAAGGTTCCATATTTTTGCTGTGGAGGTGCAGGTTTTTCAGCACTCCAGAAAGCCAAAGACATGTCATTTAAGGAGCCCTGAGCACCAACTCTGCCTTCTGTGCGCACCATGGAATGCTACACCTGCATCCTGTGTGGTCACCCCTCTTCTGAGTCTCTGCCTCCTTAGCTACTCAGGACTTCGAGTAGGGCTGTGAAGGGTTTCTTCCAGGCAACTCATCTGCAACACTGCCTCTCAAAAAAAAATTTTTTTTATTGACCTCAAGGAGGTTCAGAGTAGGAGAGTACTGCACACTAAAGAGCAATAAAATGCTTGAAAATGGATGGAGATTGATATGTTATAAATTGATTTCTTCTACTACCTGTTGACTACTTCAGAGCCTCATATTGTTCTAGGCATGGGACTCAGCATTCACTTGGCTAGTGACAAATTCATTGCATACGCCCTAAGATAACAGAGTATGAAAGGATGAATACAGTAAGTGTTCTTTTTTTTAACTTTAGTAAACATTTTTCGATGATGATCTAACTGGTGATAATATCATTCTTGTGTCTCAGAAGGGGCCTTGGAATCCTTGATCTTGAATGCTCTTCAGGAACTGGGGATATGACTCTTGGTGAAGATTAAGTTATGAAGTCCTTTAGAGGAATTTTAATGACTCAACCCCAATAGTAGAGTAATAAGTCACATGGACACCAGTACATTTAAAATGATGCACTGAGAAGGCACGAGCTCACTTCTATGATGTTCTGGCCCCAGATGTATAAGCTCAATCTCATCATGAGGAAACAGACAAACATAAATCGAGGGACATTCTAAACAATTGACCAATGCTCTTCATAAGTGCCAGGTCATAGAAGACAAAGATTGAGAACTGCCACACACTGAGTGAGACTGAGGAAACAAGACAACTGGATTTGGACCAGAAAAAGGACATTAGTGAGACAAGTGGGAACATTTGGATAAGGTCAGAGCGTGAGTTAATAGCATTGTATCAGTGCTAACTTCCTGGTTGTGACCAGGTGCTGTGGTTAGGTAAGATGTTAACATTATGGGAAGGTAGGTGAAGAGAATACGGGAACTCTGCACTGTGACTGCTGCAACTTTTCTCCAAGTCTAAACATTTTCAAAATAATAAGTTAAAACAAAAAAGCCTTTCTCACTTACATTTTTTCTGTTTATCTTGTTTGCTTTCACATTTAGCTGGGCCAGGATTTGAAAATGTGTGTAGAGTGACATTAATTTGCCCTTTCAAAAAAATTTAAGGGATTAAGGAAGGAAATTGAGAATATTTAATTAAGTTGCCTTGGTCTCTCTCCCTTTTTAGAAAACAGGTTTAATCTAAACAGGAAATGATGGGGCAGGATGTGGGTAAAGGGATGCAGGAGGGTGGAAGGATCTGTGCCTGAACGAGAGAGGGGAGGGAGAAGGCAGTGGAACCTAGAGAGGGTAGCTGGATGAAAAGAATGCTGGGTAGGATCTGTGTTCATCAAGGGCAGAACACAGCATCTCATGGTAACAGGCAAGGGAGCCAGGTGAACAAATGGTCCAATCTTAATCCGCACCTGCCTCCCAAGCTCCTGCCAGGGCCTCCCATTGGCTACATCCAATCAGAAGCTAGAGGTCAAGGGAGCCCAGTGATGCAATTTAAACATATCCATCTCTAGGGGCCCAGAGCAGTGAAGTTTGGAGAGTGGATCAGGAGGCAAAAAGGAAAGTTATCTAGTACTGAAATCAACTAGTCTGCCCTCTCATTTTTCAGATGAGAAAAATAAGCCTCCAAGATGGAACAGATTTATCTGAGAGAATAGATACCCAAGGTCACAAGAAAGGGCAGTGTAGTTGAAAACCCACTGGTCTGCAAGCCGGAGGACCTAGGTTCTAGTCTCGGCTTGGCCACCACATGGGGCTTCAATTCCCATATCTATGAATAAATGAGGTGGATTAAAGCAACAGTTTTCAAACTGTAGTACACGTACCTCTGGGTATACGTGAGAGTTTCCAGGACATAAATGGATGGACAGTTTTAACTGAATAATTTTTCCAGATTCACAACTTCCTTATATACATTCTCTCCTCAAATTAATCTGCTTTTCCTCCTTTCATAATTATATTCCTATTTGATGACAGAAAAGTATTTCTCTCACCCACCTCAAATACTACAGTGCGGTTACTCCAGGATGTAAAAATTTGGGCACACTGAGTGAAGGGACATTTTGAAAATGCACAGCTTCTGGGACAGCACCTGCTTGGGGCAAGTGTGCATCCGTACATAGGCTCTCTGAGAAGCGTTTGAATCTCACCAATGAACCTTTCAGACAACAGGTCGAAAGTGGGTCTTTGTCTGCTTAGGAGGAAAGAAGATTCTAAGCCAACTCAGAGGATGAGCAGTTAGGGTTCTTCTAGGAACTGGTTCTGCCACATTCCAGGCTGACTGGAGCAACCCTGGGTGGTGAGACACAATTATCTCTACCTCTGACACAGGTGGTTTGTTTCATTGTGTGATGCTCTTGTGTCTTCACAGAAAAACCAGCTCCCGATGAACTCAACAGAGTCAGGAACTTCCAAGGCCAGGTGTCACTTCCTGCAAACACGCTTAAACGCAGACGTGGAAATTGTCCCCATGATTAAACCTGGATGTGGAAATTGTCCCACCAGGTCAGCCTCATGATTCATCCTATTCTGTTGTCCACTTGGAGAGCAGCAGGGATCTCTCGGAAGACAACTTTAAAGTTAATAATTCCCAAGTTTCTGTTAGTTGCTTCTGCCTTTCTTACATTTCTCTAGCCCATCCAATACTTGAAAATAGTATTGTTTTATTAAAATGACTACAGGCTCACTGTAAAAATTCAAACAATTCAGAATGTGTAAAACTGAAAAACATTCTAAATTCACCCATCAGCAATACCTGTCACCACCTGGTAACTGTCTTTCCAGACATATTCTATGCGTAGATACACATGTATGTTATTTTTCTGTAAGTGAGACCATATTGTACACACCGTGCAGTAATCTGCTCCTTTCCTAAACAACATGCTGTGCAACGTGTGCTGCATATCACGTTTGATGTATGTGCTCGGCACTCCCCCCACTGGAGCCCGTTTAGATTGTTCCCGGTGTTCCACTTTCAGGCAACGCTGTGATGAACATCCCTGTGTGCATTTCTTTTTACACTTCTGCCAGCATGTCCCTGAATGAATGGATTGTATCATTTTTGATCATAGACACCTTTGAGAATATATTGAAAGCTGTGGATCACTTCCCTTGCAAAATGCACACATGGGGTTGGGCAAAAGTAGGCTTACAGTTGTGAATGTGTGAAGCACAGAGTTAATAAAGCTGTTGTAATGGCCACAACCTGCGTGTCTTTCTCCACACGAACAGCTGCGAGCCGACTTTGCCCACCCCGGTGTTCATAGACATCATTTGACTGTGATGTTTTCCTGTGGTTCACAAACATGCATCCTGAAGTCCATCCTTGGACTTGCTAAGGATCCATGTATATCGATTAAGAATACCTACTTTAAGGTTAATTTCAAGATATGAATTTTTAATAACCTTTATATTTATTTATATTAATCTGTCACTTGTGTGAGGTTTTCATATGCCCCTCTGTCTCTTTGAATTGGGTTGACCCTCTTCTCTGTGTCCAACTCTGGAGGTTTGCCAACAAAATAAATAATCAGATTGAATAAATTTCCATTGACTGCCAATGGGGGCTGAAGGGATTTTGATCACAAAAAAGTGCATTTCACCTTACTTGACAGGCTTAAAGAAAGTTTCATATGCAAAAAATTTCATAGGTTAAAAAAGGTATCTGAGCATTTTGTTTCTTCATTCAACAAATAGGTATTGATTAAGGACGATGTGCCAGGCTTGGGGCGAGGAGCTAGGAATACAAGCAGATAAGACTCTATCCCTTCCTTCTAGGAATTCACCGTCTGGAAGGGTAGACAGACATATAAACGTATCCTTGTCTGGCAGGAGAGAGCGCATTCTGCTATGGGCAGAAGTGGGAAATCGCAGGCACGTAAGCAGGTCACAGCTCTGAAGGGTCTCCATTGGGAGGTGTGTTAGCAAGCCTGCTCCCTCCACATGGCCCATTCTTCACCCCCACCATCAAACCTTCCCTTCTCTCTAGACAATATTTATTTCTCTTCTCAGGGAGACTCCATACGAACTCGAAATTCAACAATTTCTAAGATGGCTGAAGTGAATTTAGGGAGCGAAACAGTTTTCTAGATATATTTAGGTCACATCCAGCAATGTACTAGGCTATTTGATGATAACATTAGCCTCTGCAGAATGCAACTGCAGATGTCATCGCTATTAAATCACTCCTGTGGAGAAGAAGCAGGAGAAACCGCAGGTCAAGTTCACATGTATAGGTAAGTAGGTTGCTTGCTGTCCAGAGCAGTGTGTCATTATTGGAAATACTAAGAAACTATGTGAAGTTTTTTGCCATATGCTATTTCTCTTGTGTTGGACTTAATAATTCAGTGCCCTTAGAAATAAGCCATTCCGTTTGTCTCCACCCATAGCCCAGGGATCTTCGATAGCTTGATTTCCTTTGGAGATAGGTGACTCTTACCTATCTGCTGTGGCTTGCGTGCATTTTGGTCCTCTATTCCTTTCTACCCCTCTCATTCCCCTCCCCCGTGTCTGTATATTTCCTCTTCCCACATTGACCACCTCTCCTCTCTCCCTAGGCATCTCACACTCAACAATGAATATGGGATTCCACACCCACTGACTAGGACTGAGAATTAACATAGCTTCTCTATTTTTTCACCAGAAAATGGCAATGGATTGCCATTCATTGGTAAGTTCTTCTAGTTTTCCACATTTGCAACAAGCTTTAGCTTCAACTTACTTACCTCCCTGAGTCAGGCCTGGAGGTTCCTAGGATGTGGCAGGAGACCACCGCTCAGCTAAGGTCTTCCCTATATTGGGGAAAGAGGTGGAAGA
Source organism: Macrotus californicus (assembly GCA_007922815.1). Taxonomy (NCBI): domain Eukaryota; kingdom Metazoa; phylum Chordata; class Mammalia; order Chiroptera; family Phyllostomidae; genus Macrotus; species Macrotus californicus. Next base: position 15,385 of record VMDR010012066.1, read on the forward strand.
AGATAAGTGTAACTATTTCCCCCAGCAACGTATTTCTTAAGAACGTCACTCATAAAAATATTTCAGTTATATTGACTTCCTGAAGGATTTTGATGTATGGTGCTCTCAGGATAAAGACTGATTTTTTTTGAAAGTGAATGTGTGTGCACTTTTCATTCAAAATGAAAGTATATATCATTGCATAAAACCTTTTTAATATACTTATTATTTACCGACATGAGTTACAGGTATCTGAGGCCAAGCATTCAGGCTGCCAAGCACAGACACAAATGACATTTAAATGGCACGGAGGGGGCCGAATGCCCCTCCCCTCCGTCAGCATCCCTTTGGCTCTTCTAGGTTAGTGACAGTCTTTTTGCTAAGACTTCATGATACAAAGAAAGCCATTGAAAGTTCTCTACGGTATTTCTTGCACGTTCAATGTTGACAAAAGCTTTTTGTTACTGTCTATTGTTACTTATTTTGTTTTTTATATGAAAGGTAATTTATTTCCATTAACTTTTTATATTTCACTGATGTGGAAACACATTGTATTATGTTTTGCAAATCTAGTTCACTCCTATCGCCAGGGGTCCTCCCCCTTTTTTTAAGGTTTGAACAGTATCATCTGTTATGTTTTAATAATTAATGTAGCTTCTCTTTTTTCTCATGAAAGAGGGATCTCTGTAGGGCTGTCATAGGGCTCCAGGGTTGTCAAGAGTTTAAACAAATCAATACATACAATGACAGCAGCAACTAACATTACTTGAATATTTTCCACGTGCCAGGCAGCACTTCAAGTGTGGCTTAGTGGGATGGAGCATTGTCCAGTAACCGAAAGTTCACAGGTTCAATCCCCGGTCAGGGCAGATGTCTAAGTTTTGGGTTGGGTCCCTGGTGGGGGCACATACAAGAGGCACATCCATGTTTCTCTCCTCTCTCTCCCTCCCTCCCCTCTCTCTATAATCAGTAAGCATGTACTCAGGTGAGGATAAAAAGAATAAGTGCTTTATCTGTATTATCTCATTTATTCCTCCCCACACCTCTTTGTAGTAAGTACTATTATTATCACATCCCGCTATTTTTTTACAAATGAGGAACCTGAGGGCACTGAGCATTGGGTAATGTTCCTGGGTTACACGGTGGCAAATGGCAGAGCTCAGTCCCATGGATTCCAGAGCCTGCACTCTTACTCATTGAGCTAGACTGCCTTTCAAGTAAAACAGTAGCTAAAAGGAGCAGGAGAGAATTTTTATTAAAATAAAAAGGTATAGCCCTGGCCAGTGTGGCTCAGTTGGTTGGGGCATTGTCCTGTACACTAATAGGCCGTGGGTTCAATTCCCATTCAGGGCACCTACCCAGGTTGTGGGTTCTGTCCCCAGTCAGGATGTGTATGAAAGGCAGCAGGTAGGTATTTCTCTCTCACATCAATGTTTCTCACCCTCTCTTTCTCCCACTCTTGTCCTCTCTCTAAAAATAAATAAATGAATTTTTTTAAAAAAAGTATAATCTTAGAGCAGATGAAATGAATGCTTCTGTGTTACTGATGCTCAGTGTAGTCTGGCTAAGGCATCTCTAATACATAACTGTTACCATTTTAGTAGGTTTTTAGGTCCCTTGCTTTCTTTTTTTCCTGAATGCTTTTAAACATCTGACTTCAGGTAAAAGTCTGTTAATGGAAAGAACATGAGGTTCTGAATCAGTAAAGGGCTCAATTCCTTACCAGCTGTGTGATCCTAAACAAGTTACGTCTTCCTGAACCTGCTTTCTTATCTGTAAAGATCACAATAATATCTGCTTCCGCTCCCACAACAGGAGGCAGAAATGATGAAACATTCAAACGCTGAGGAAGACATTTAGAAAACTAAAAGATGAATATGGAGTTCGAGCCCCACTGACTAGGACTGAGAGCATCATCTTTGCTGCCTCCCTGCTCAGAGTTCTGTCAGTCCGATGAGGATGGAGATTAATATTAGGGTCTCACTGATCATCTCTGTTTTATTGCTTATATACTTATGCTTTAAATTCTCTCTATAGAAACTTGTATATTGTTCTCATTCCAGAATTCATGTAATAATTCTTAGTGCACCTTTTTGTTATTTTTTATCAAGTCTGAACATAAAAAACTTTCTGAGGCATGCTATACATAGGTCTAACTCTTGTTATTAGTAAAAATTGTATACAAATGATATAAACAAATAATTCATAGAACAGAAGATGTGTCAGCCAGGGTACAGGGAACAGCCACGCCTCTCTAGAAACCAAAGAAATGCAGTATGGAAAGTATATCATGTTTCACATATGAGAACATTTTGTGCTTGAGAGGGTCATACTCGTTGTTCATGGGTATATAAACTGATAAAAACCTGTTGGAAAACATTTTGTAATATTTAACAATAATCTTAAATAGGTTAACGTATTTTAAGATAATTTCTAGCATCAAGAAAAAACATAAAGCACAGAAAAAGCTTTTAGTATAAAGTGTTCATTGTTGCATTATTTACAATAAGTTGGAAGCAACCTAAATGCCCTGCAAGTTGATAATAGTTAAATAAACAAGATATTCTCCACACAGTAGATTACTATGTAGTTACTTAAATTATGCTTAAATAATTTAAACATGGGGAAATACATGTAATATAATTTAAGTGAAAAGCAAGATATATTTTATTATAGTATGATCACAAGTAAGTTAAAAAAAAGTCTGTGTAAGTACAAATATTTTCAAATAACTCCACCAGAATGTTAAAAATAGTTACTGGTGAGGTGGTGACTATGCATGGTTTGTTTTCCTTCTTTTAACTTGTCTATATTGTTCAATTTTTTCACAATGAGTGTATGTTATTTTATAACATTAAAACACGGCAAACGCCGTACGAAGAGGATTTTGTTGCCAGGCTGAGCGGCCGCGTTTGTTCAGCGTGAGGCCTGAGCACGCGGAGTGTGGTCCCTTCTCTGCCGCTCCGCCCGCAGGGTTCTGGGAGCATTGCATAGTCCCCGACCTGCAACCAGGACCAGCATAGATTACTATTTAGTTAAGGAACTGTTATAGAAAATTAAAATTTTACATCTTTACATGAGAGATAGGAAGGTACATTATGAAAGGAATTTTTTTTTTCATTTCCAAACAATTCCATTTCATTAATGAGTGAACTTTCCTATGCCTTCTGTAGCATGCAACTTCTCACAAATGCTTCCTTTTGGTGTGATGTAAGGAGACTTTTGCATGGACTGGAGTCTTAATCAGCAGCAGACCAAGGAAGAAAAGAAATATAATTCAGTCAGTGTTTCTGTAAAAGTTTGTACTTCTCATTGAGGGGTGATGAGCAGGGTCCTGCTTTACCCAGTGCAGCCCGGTTTACACCAGTTGTCCAGCCGTAATTGTTAATAGCGCTCTCTTGGTCTCTCAAAGTTGCTCTGGTTCGGACTTTAAGTTAAATGGTAACCCTGGCAATATCCGATATGAGGGGCGGGGAGAAAGAGCGGTACCCTCTGGGTGCGGACCCTCCCGTGGAGGGAGGGGTGTGTGTGGGAGGGGCAGTTGTCTCCGACAGCCAGAAGGGTGGGGGGAGAGCCAGCCGCAGCCCCGGGAGGGACAGGAGCCAGCCCAGCTGCCAATAAGCCCTGGCCCACTGGCTGTATCAGCTAGGCCTGCATTAGTGGTCTGTTGTTCCGCAGCGACTCTGACACCATGGGCCCTCCCCGGAGGTGGAACGGAAAATCTAGTTGATTTAAGATACTAAAGACGCATCTGGCACAGGATTCTCTTCCGTCAGCCCACTCTGGTGCCTGGCACTTCCACCCATACAGTTACAATGAAATACAGTTATCAAGATAATTCAAATTCTTATCTGGACAGAGAGGCGCAAAAGGACAGGGAAACCGGCACAGTTAAGGGGTTGGAAGGAGCCTCATGCGGACTCCGCTCTTCCCAGCTGAACAACCACAACCTTGGGCAAAGGACTCAACTTCTCCTCTGGAGCATAAAAAAGAAAAATGAAATCTGCCCTCCCCATCTCTTGGGGTAGCAAGGTGAGCAACATGTTTACTGTCTGTGAAAATGCTCTGTCATGACATCTGAAGCTGTTCGTACAAAAGCCCTGCAAATATCAGAGAATGTTAGCCCCCTGAAGTTACTGCAGTAAGGTAGCACATTACCACTGAGCATGGCCTGGGGAGAATGACACTAATTAGGTAAATTTGAAGGGTGGTAACAGGGAAGGGTGAGAGGACTGAAGCCGGCTGGCTGATCATCTGAACCATCAAAGAGGATTTTAGAAAATGACAACCACAATAAACAACCAGAAAACAGATTCATGGGCTCCGTCCCAAGAGCTTGAGGCTCAGTTGGCCAGACACACAGCCCAGAGTGAGCAGTTTCGAGGGGTGGAGGGCAGGAAAGCTGCTAAGGGTGATGTGAACGGGACCAGGCAGGACTAGAGAGAGAGTGATGGGGGAAGAAAATAACAGAATTTTGTTGCTTTGACAACTTTCTTTTCAGAATTAGCCTTGCTAGAAAACTGAAGGCTAAAAAGGATTTTTGAAAGTTTTGGTGACTGTCCCTCCCAGCCCACTTCCTCCAATCCCAGAACATCACTCCATGTGGGTGGAGATTTTCATCCCTTTGCTTCGTTGCTGAATTCCAAGCGCTGAGAACATATCCTGGCACACAGCACCAGGATAATAAAAATTGCGTAAATGAGTGTCATCGGCCTGTGACAACTGTTTCCCCCACTCATGCCTGTAATTTACAGTTGGCCGTGTTTTGTTTCTGGAGCTACTAAAGGCAGGCTGTCAGACCAGGGTGAGGAGGAGAGCCTTGATCTAGGTCACGGCTTCTCCTGTGGCAGCTGCTACTCCCACCACCAACCTCAATTCTTTGTTGGTGACTTGTCAGTTTCTGATGTTGTAATGTCTGACGTGTGCTCTTCCGCACTAGGATTACCCTACCAAGGACAGAATTCTTTTTAAAGTTGTGTCTTATTGGTTATATCTGGAAATAATGTGGAAACAGAAGTCTGATCTTTCAATTCTCATTGAAGTTTGTTGCTGTTCTTTGGAATATCCAGTGAGATATGATAAAGATGCAATTTGGTGATTATTCTTTATAGTGACTTTACTGATAGCCTTAAGCTTTGTGGATAAGAAGTGATTCGGACTCTATTTTGTGTACCCGCCCTTCTCTGCTTCTCCTTAACCTGCTACCAGACACGTAATTTGTAAATTGCAGACTGAGATGAATGGATCTAATCAGTTCAATTCTAGAAATGCTGGTTGAGTGCCTACTATGAGCAGGTATCATGTTAGGAGCTGAGAATATGAAGATAAAGAGATAAATCTTACCTCAGTCCCTAGTGAGATACATGGCACCAGAATATATGTGCATATGTATGTATGTATGTATGTACGTATATATTATTGTGTATAAAATTAGATACACACATTACCATACAATCAGCCCAGGATGCTTTTAAAGACAATTAAGGAAACACCCAATTTAAAATGTCAAACAGTTACCATATTTATTATTCACAAATCAAGAATTTTGGGGCTGGGAGTCTCGTGGTTGCTTAACACACTGCCTTGATGACGTCACGGCTCTGGGCTGCTTCTCTGCACCTTTCTGAGTGCGGAGAGGCTTGTGCCTCATACTCCCAAAATGACAAGGGCAACAGCTGGAAGTGTGACCGGGATCTGCCGACAGGAAAGAAGTGAGTGTAACGGGGTGGCAGGGTGGTGTGGTGGCTGTGTCTGAGTGTGTCAGAAGGGGGACTGATCAACTGTCACACCCAGATTTAAAAATTTAGGAATATTGTAGAATAATTCTGCCCAAGAAATGCAATGCGTTAGTACACAGAAACCTGCAAGAGAGCAAATCAGGGAAACATATGCCAGGCTTGTTACTATATGGCATGATTTTATGGTATTATAGTTTAATATACAAAAGTAACAAATGGTCATGAAAAATGTAAGCAGCAGATGCAGACCATTGTTTAAGGTCTGCTGTTTATCTTTTTCACATTTCTGTGCATCCCCAAATGAAGGCTTAGGTGTACGCATATGTATGTATATACATTCACCAGAAATGTACATGTAGCCTCGATATCTAGTTTGCTTGTGTTCTTAGCCTGGATCCCCTGGACGGGAGAACCAGACAAGAGGATGAAAGTGTGACCACTGTATTTGGGAAATGCTCGCCAAAGGTGGTGACAGTGAGGAAACAATAGCTGTGAGGTAATAGAGAGGCACAGCATGCACTGTGACGTGTCGCTGAACTGGCTGCTGTCTCACAGCTAGATCAGCAAAGACATAGCAGGTGCTTGGCAGGGGTGTCCACTTGGCGTGCAGGACTCCCCTGGAAAGGCTGCAAGAAGAAACTACACATGGAGTAGTCCCGTGCAGGAAGGAAGGGGAGGGACTTTTTCTGCTCAGATCCCTCCTGCCTCTCATTTCCCATTGGCCAAGTTTCACCCCGTGGGGAGGAACTCCCTCGATTTTCAGCCTTTGGCAGCCCCTCAGGGAGCTAGTTCCCGTGTTCCATAGTGTGCAAATCTAGAATGATGATTCAATGCCAGTAGGGCTCACTGTGGAGAGAGTGAAGGCTGTGCAGGCCTGGGTGCCCACTTGAACTTCAGCCGTCTCAGGGAGCTCAGCGAAGGCAGCGGTCACGGCCTGAGAAGGTGCTCAAAGACTGCATGCCATGACTTGGTTTGCCAAGTGGAACAGGACACGCATTGTTCTGACAGTTGTTTTGTTAAAAAAACCAACAAACGATAGCCATTTCTCCTGGTCTGCATGTTGAGATCAAAATCATTCCTTTTAACAAATGCCTAAGATTTCAGAGAATGGATCTGCCATAGTGTATTTTGCCATTTCCTTGTTCATGGACATGCAGGCTGTTCCCAGTTTTCCACATTGTAGAAATTATCCTCCAACAGCATGTACAAGCCTTTCTGGAGAACAAATTTAAAGGGCTAAAAGTAATAGGAAATGAAAAAACCTTAAAGTCAGTGCCCACACTCACCTGGAGCTTTACTAATCTGATCCTCGAGACTGCATGAATCAGGCCACGCTGCACTTGGCCGGGGCCCTGCAGTTCTGAGCCTGTGCCCCTCCCTCACTGGGATCCGTGGGCTTTTCAGACAGAGGTCTGCAACGCGGATAAGGCCTGCTCCTGTCCCCGGAGGCTCCCCATCCTGAGAGATGACTTCCCATTTTTGCATATGCCCAAGCCTTTCCATTTGAATTTTCTCATCAGTGAGTGTCTCGAATGAATAAAGAAATGAAACCTATGCATCCTGACTTTGCCCAGCCAGATGTGGTGAGGCCACGGCCTTGGGGAGGAACCTTGAGGAGGAGACTGTGCCTTCCCTGACAGGGGTTTGAAGGGTCATTGATAAGAAAAACACCTCCTCATGGGGAATTTTACATATCTTCTGCAACATGAATCACCTCAGGTTTCACGTGTGTTTTAGAGGAAGACTCTTTTATCTGGTATTTTTATCTTGTTAATGCTTTGACATCTTGACCATTTTGAAGGTAATGACCCCTTACGGGAAGTGACAGGGACTCCATCTGCTTTTCCTTTTTTCTAGACAGAGTCCACCTCAGTCTCCAGTGGATGGGCCACCGCCTTGGAAGGTCACTCTGGCACCCTTCCCCCTCTTACCCTAAATTGGTTAACTGGCATTTCTAAAACCTGTGACTTTCCTGACTTTACTGAACCCATCCCTCTATTTTGAGTCAACTAATCCCTCAGACAGTAGGCTTTATTGTTTTAGAATACAAAATATTTTTTATTCCAGTGTCCTTTTGGTTTCTTCCTCAGAGAATCTTAATAACATAGACTTACCAGAAAAAAAAAATCAAATTCTGCATGAAACTATGTAAAATATTGACCAGGCCAAATAGGAAACACAAAATTATTAATGTAACTTAGCCCTTAAAGTGCTTGACTAGCAATTTGAGTGGAAGAAAGAATGTGCCCTGGCTGGTGTGGTTCAGTGGATTGAGGGCCAGCCGGTGATCTGAAAGGTCGCCCGATCAATTCCCAGTCAGGGCACATGCCTGGGTTCTTGGCCAAGTCCCCAGCTGGGGGCGTGCAAAACACAACCCATCAAAGTTTCTCTCACCCATCACAAGTCGATGTTTCTTTCCCTCTCTTTCTCTCTCTCCCTCCCTTCTCTTCTCTTTTAAATAAGTAAAACATTTAAAAAAAAATGATTCTAGAATTTAAAAAAATGCATCTGACCATTGAATTTAGAATCAGAGAATAATATGTTTTTATTTTACATAATACCATTTAATATTTTTAATGCAAACATATCACTTTATTATCATATTAAGCCTGAAGAGTTAGTCAATAATTCCAGTTGAACAAATTACGTCTATATTTTAGTTATCATAGTCTAATAATGGAATATATTTTGTGATTTTTAGGGGTAAAACAAGTTCATAAATTACCTTCTAGATTCAATGACTAAAATCAGGAAAGGCTTAGAACCTCCCCAGTCTTAGAATCTGTACTTGTGGCCTTTGGGTCTTTAAAATTCTTCTCTTTTCTTTATCAATTAAAGTTGTACAAAACCATATCACACTGCTGATCAGCATGAATTCATGCTGTACCATCTCAAAGCTAGAAACACATTTCTGTTTGCCTGTAACAGTCCTATCAAGGATAAACATACAATCTCTATGTGATACAGTTTTTGAAATGTTGAAAATAGCTCATTGAGCCCCAGCTACCTTTGAGCATTCTCAAGAACCCAGAGACTCTCAGATTGGCAGCCATCTCCTCAGGCAGGGTCTGACACCAATTCTTAAATGGAATTTGTACCCTGCCTAACAGCAGTGACTATTGATAACTATGTCTCTCAAAGTGGCCCCCCAAAAGGCAATTTAATAATTATTCAATTTCTGAGTCACTGGCAAAAAACGGGAGAGTGAGAAGAGAGAGGTCTGGTACTGATTTCCACAGTTCCCGTCGTGCTGAGTCACCAGAGGCTGGCTGCATCCTGCCTGTCCAAGGTAGCAGCTCCCTTCTCACAGCCCTCTCCAGGCAGTCCCCTGTTCCCGGACTCAGGTGCCTGCCCCCTTCCTTACACAGACTGTTGAACCAGGCCTTTAAAGATGTACATTTTGTTTGTTTTCAATATTCTTCTCTTGAGAACAATACTGAAAGGAATAACTTTGTATATATATGTCATTTTCCCTTGATTAGGGATCAACAGATTGTTGGGGTCAGGCTACCAAAGGGGGTAAACTGGAAAGACAGAAAGTGGGATGTCAGAAAGCAGAACGATGAAATCGAGGTTAAGAAGTTACTGATAGTGACAAGCTCTCGAGCAAGACCAGGGGTGAGTGACTGGAGTATGGTGAAGAATGTCATTTGAGTGGAGGAGTTAAAAAAATACTGAAAGACTATGGTGTTGGAAGGAGCACCCTAAATATTGATTGAATCACTAAGAATTAAGACTAAAGAGAGAGATTATTAGACTGGAGTTAATATCATTGAAACACAAGACAGCATTATTTATAATAGCCAAGATGTGGAAGTTATCTAAGTGTCCATTAATAGACAAATGGGTAACAGTGATTGGTACATATACACAATGGAATATTACTCAGCCATAAAAAAAGAATGAAATCTTACCATTTGTGACACAGATGGACCTAGAGGGTATTATGCTCAGTGAAATAGGACAAAGACAAAGGATTTCACTTTTATGTGAAATCTAAAAAGCAAAATAAACAAAATAGAAGCAAACACTTAGATTCGGAGAATAAACTGATAGCAGCCAGATGGGAGGGGCACTGGGGGGATGGGTAAAAAGGATGAAGGGGATTGAGAACAGCAAACTGCCAGTTATAAAAACAGTCACGGGGGCGTGAAGTACAGCGAAACTGTAATAACTGTGTGTGGTGTCAGCTGGGCTTCAGACTTATTAGGGTCACCACTGTATGTGGTTTGTTAATGTCTAATCACTGTGTCATACACCTGAAACATAATATTGTGTGTCAACTGTAACTGAAACATAAACTTAAAAAATTAAAAATAAACATTTTTAAATGATGAAATTAATCATAATTAATACAGATTAACACATCACAGGCAAAAAGAAGAAAAACAATAGATGACAGCAAAAATGAATAGTGTTGGGTGAACTAATCTGATAAAATGAGATTTAAAGCTACAGAATTTCAGGGAAGGCGGGGAGAAAAGTCTGAAAGTCACAGCAAGAGCAAAGAGGTGACCTACCCCACCCCTAGGCCCAGGTGTGGGTCTGTGCGAGACAAGGCAGGCTCCACGCAATAGGAAGCAGTGTCCTCAGGGGAGAGCCAGGTTTCTAGAGCCAGGAGGTAAATGCCCGTGTTCAGGTTGAGGAGGTAGGAAATTTGGCCGATGATGGACGAATACCAGAGGGCTCCGTGAAAGATTCCATTTAACCATACAATGTTCACAGGCAGTTCTTTTGCTGTAGTTTTGCCCATTATCTTTTTTTAGTCTAAGTTGTATCTTTTAGTTGTGTTCTTAAGAAAAGCTATTTATATACCTGTGGTTTTACATATGAAAAACTCTATAATCTTTATAATTGAAAGACTGTTTGGCTAGGCATGCAGTCTTCGTGTCTAGTTTCCATGCTTGAGTATCTTGTATATGTTCCTCCAGGGTCTTCTTGTAATGAAAGTTGCTGTGCAGAAATCTAAGGACAAACTATTTCCCCTTTATAGGTGACTTGATTACTTGTAACCTCCCCAAAGGATTATTTCCTCTTCTTTGTGGTTGGTAGTTTACACCAGGTAAAATGTCTCTGGTATGCAATACATTCTTTCAATAAAGAGAGGATTTCTTTTAGTTGAGCAAAGTTTTCTTTAATTATATTTTTAAATATTTGTCATGTTCCATTATTTTGGGTCTTTTTCATGGCACCAATTATAAATTTTTTTAAAATCTCCTTTGCATATTTTCTATAATTTTGTTTCTAATCTTTTTGACTTGATTTTTTATTTTGCTCTGCTTGTTTTTCTCATTTCTTTATATCAATTACTATCTTAAGTTTATTTTCTTTCTCACTTTCCTTCTAATTTTATATTCATTTCTGTGATTTTTTTTTCTACTGCTTCTCTTCTGAAATTTTCTGTCTCTGATTCATCACCTCCTGTTAATCTCACTACATCTTCCTTGAGTTACTGCATTTCTGCTTTATGGTTTTCTTTTTATAGAGGTGATTGCCTCATCCCGGCCCACCCCCAACCCCACAATTCAGGGAAATACATTTTTCAAAAACTCATCTGCCATAGCAACATTTTATTGATAAAGTGTTCTTTACATGTTAAGTCTTGCTACCGTTTTTCCAAAATTTCTGTTAGAGTTTCTTTACATTGGTACTGTGCTACTTCCTTTCTCATGTCCCCATTGAATGAAGTGCGTTTTCCTAGCCCCGAGGTATTTGCAAGAGCTGATTTTTCATTAAGTACAGGGTCTCTTCTCTGCTGCCACATGAACAGACTGCTTCTTGCAAAAATAGGTTATCTGTGTGATTCTTTGTTCAGACTTACTTTGTGCAGTCTTTTTGAATCAAACTGGGTACAAGGTCTTTTGTTGCCAGCATGGCTTTCTTGCCTCAGCTTCCACACCCCCTTTTGCAAACAAAGGATTAAAGCTTTTGTAAGTCAGAGTGTGCACCTTACCTTCAGGAGTTATACTTTGACTCTGAATGTCTAGCTGGGCCTTCTTGCTGTTGAGCTCTGTCTCTGTTTCTTCCCTCTACTTCATCCCACATGATTTCTATTCAATCTCAGCTGCTTTGGCAACTTTTATACATGTTTTACGATCTGAGAAGTATACTTGTATCCTAGGTGAAAGAAAGAAAGAGAGAGAGAGAGAGAG